>CAJHQP010005060.1:0-49292 GCA_905132765.1 Moricandia arvensis | reverse complement strand
AAACATGATAAATATTTTTGTTTCCCGGATGATTTGTACTTTCCCCAGTACCTTTTAAGGTTGATGAAATATAATTAATATTTATTTAAAGAAAATAAAATATACTTCCATTGCTATAATAGTAATACTACTCATACTACTCCTTATCCACTTATCAAATATATTTCTTATTCCAATTTATCCACTTCTCCAATTTATCCAGATAACACAAAAGTCATAATCTCTGGAATCAACCAAGGGTCTAAGAAACTCATTCACTCTCTCAACACCTCTCATCATTTCTCTCTCTCTATCGCTCTAACTAAAGCTTCTGCTAAGACAAGTAATGCCAAACAAAAAGCATGAACTAACTTGTTTGTATTATACATGGAAGTTGCAATGGATCCTTAGTAATATATATAAGATAAATGGACCACTTCACTTACCCGGATGAAAGTACAGATCATCCGGGTAACCTATTTTCTTCTGTTTCCCAGATGATCTGTACTTTCCCCAATGTCCTTTAGGGTTGATGAAATATAATTAATATTTATTTTAAAAAATAAAATATACTTCCATTGCTATAATAGTAATACTACTTATACTACTCTTTATCCACTTATCAAATATATTTCTTATTCCAATTTATCTGAGCATTTCAAAAGTTTTATCAATCCCATTACTCAAACACATATACTTACACGATCTTCATAAGCAAAGAAAGACAAAATATGGTGTGATTCCTTGGGCTTGTCCATTTCTGAGGACATAAACTTGGACTATAACAGACATAATATCTCCAATGTTTTCCCCAATGGTGACCTTGATGGATATATATATATATATATATATATATGAAATTGTCTCCAAGGTATGCTGAAGTTCAGGGGGAATCAGTTTTTCCTACAGTTCTATGTCGTATTCATAAATCCATTGGTGGCTTGCATCAAGCTTCTAGAAAGTGATTCATCAAGTTATCTACATCTTTGAATAGTTTGGCATTTGAGAAGTGTTTTGGTGATCATACTATGTTTTGCCAAAAGCTTTGACAACAAGTGTTTGGTGGTTTTGGTATATGTCGATGACCTATTGATTACGAGTACGGATGATGACTCGGTTCTTAGTTGAAAGCACATTCGAGTTCCGAATTTAATCTTTGTGATCTTGGAACTCCAAAGTTTTTTTGGCCTTGAGATTGCTCGTTCTGAAGAAGGGATCTCTGTCTGCCAAAGAAAATATGTCTTGGACTTGTTGGAATCAAATGGCTTCACTGGATGTAAACCTTCTTCAATTCCAATGGAACCAAATCCGAAAGTCTCTAAAACATATGGTATTCTCTTGAGTGATTCAAAACAGTACAGAGAACTGGTTTGAAAGCTTCAGTATTTGACTTATATGTGACCTGACATTAGATTTGCTTGGTCAAAGCTTTCTCAATATTCTTCTGCTCCTAGCGATGTTTATCTTCAAGCTATTCACAAGCTGTTAAGATTAATGAAGGGCATATATCTTTTTAAGGATCATAAGCAAATTTTGATATAAGAGGATATTCAGATTTTGATTGGAGTGTTTGTCCGGATTCAAGAAGATATGTGACTGGTTTTGCTAATTGGTGATTCTTTGGTGTTTTGGAGGTCGAAGAAACAAGACACAGTCTCATATAGTTCGGCGGAGGCTGGATATAGAATCATGTGTGGATATGAAGGAGATGATTTGGATTGATAAGGTCTTAATGATGTTCGTGGTCCTTATTCTTTGTTGGGTTTGTGAAATCACATGCCCAACTCTTTATTGTCCAATTAGTACGATATTTTTCACTTTGGGCTTAACATGTAAGCTCACATGGATTTACTTTTGGGCTCCTTCCAAAAAAGACTAGTTGAAAGTATGTGCTTACTTATTCCTTGGAAACTTGATTCTTAGTTAGGCAATGGCCGATTTTTTGTCGATCCTAAGTATGACCTTCTCGCCTTCTTCACTTAGTATCTCACACAACAACTCCTTGATCCATTCAGCTTGCTTTGTTGCCTCTGTTGCCGCCATGAAGTCTGCTTCACATGATGACAATGCGACCGTCGGTTGCTTCTGTGATGTCTAAGTAATCAATGATGAACCAACATAGAATGCATGCCCTGACCTGCTCCTCCCCTCATCAACATCAATATTGTGACTGCTATCACTATAATCAATGACGGTTCTTGACAGATCTTTCTTGAAGAACATACCAAATTTTGTTGTTCCTCTTACATATTGTAGTATGTGCTTGATGGCTTGTCCAAGGGAATCTCTCGGATTGTACATGTATCTACTTTTTTGAAGTAGATACCTCAAACATCCTATGAATCTTCTGTAGTCCGTAGCATTTATCCAATGCGTAACACAAGTAAGTTCTTGTGTGAAGTAGATACCTCAAACATCCTATGATTTTTCTGTAGTCTGTAGCATTTATCTTCAGTTCATCTTCAGCTTTTGAGATCTTTAAAGTTCACTACATTGGTACGTGAGTCATTTTACATGCTTCCAACTTTGTGTCACACATGATTCCTTTAGTATACCTTTCTTTTTTTGTTCTGATTTTGTCTGCTCCTTGAATCACCTCTAGGCCAAGGTAATATCTTAGCTTTCATAGATTTGACATCTCAAACTTCTTTGACATCTCTTCTTTAAATTGCTTAATCACCTTAAGAAAAAATTCAGTCACAAATAGATCATCAATGTAAATGGCTATTAGCAAGAAGTCACCTCCTTAATTCTTGCGGCACACTGATGGTTCCTTCATGCACTTCTTAAATCTAATCTTCTTCAGAACCTGATTGAGTTTCACATTCCAAGCTCTTGGTGCTTGGCGTAACCCATTCAAAGCCTTGTGTAACACATAATCTCGATCCTCTTCTCATTTCTTATCAAAACCTCCAAGTTGTGTCACATACACTAACTCCTTTAGATCTCCATTCAACAACTCCAATAGCTTTTTCGCATGAAACATGGACGTAGTCGTGCTAGACATGCGTCACACACACTTTATTCGTGTGTTACACTCGGCATTCCTACGACCCTCTCCTTCTTTACCATGTTTTTCATCACACCATAGCTTATATTTCCTAGTCAAGCATGCCACCTCCGTGTAGCATATTTATCTCTGACATCTAAACACTCTACTAATCTCCATCGGGGTCTTATAGAGACGGTTTGAAGATCTTGTAACTCGTACTAGCAACCTTCCACACGAATCTGTGAGTTTTAAATAGACGTTTTTCATGTTAACCTCACTTCCATTTTAAATTTCTTATCCAAGAATCAATATGTTATGCTTCAGGTTGGGTACGTAACATATGTCTTTGAGTGCCTTCTTCTCTCTAGTCTTGCACACAAAAGTAACCACACTCTTTCCTACAATGTTAACACATGAACCATCACCAAAATTCACCTTCCCTTTGGTGTTTTGATCCAAACTCGACAAGAATTCCTTGTTCCCGTCATGTGATTACTCACTCCATTATCCAAATACCAAACACTTGCATTGTCTTTGCTGATATCAAGATTATTCGGAATCACTTTGTCTTCATTCAACAATACCACCTCGTGTATATAGAGGGAATTGTCCTCTTGTGTCTCACTTAGGTTGATTCTTGATTCTTTATTAGTTTCTCAGGACAAATAGTTGCATAGTGACCTGGCTTGTCACATATCCAACATATCAACTTTGAACACTCTTCTCGACTTTTTATCTTTAGTGTGTGACCCATGGTTTTGGTTGTTGAACCAACCTCAACCTCTGTGTCTATCATTCCACCCTCTACCACGGAAATCTCCATAGTTACTTGTTTGAACCAAAAACGGTGTGTTTGTTGGATTCATACAATAAAAATCTAAGAATTAGATTCATTAGATTCTTGAGGCTTAGGAGAAATAATCAATGAAATCAAATGAGAAATATAACATCAAAGAGATTTTATTGATTATAGATTCATTACAATGAATGGTTACAAATGTAAAGTGAATCTATAAAAAATTTCTAAGAAGTGTTCTTAGATCTAAAAGAGAGAAGATCCTTTGTTAAAGAGAAGTGTCTCCTTATTTATACAAGGATGGAGCCTAGGGCTTCCTAATAATATGGGCATAATTCCTTGTCTAATGGGCCTTGAGGGAGGATGTAAATCCACCCCCAACAGTAAGTCCCCCAAGTTCGTAGAGAGAGAAGAAGTCGATCTTTGTGAATTTTACGAATAGGGTTTATTAGACAATGAATTAGACACATTTATGCCCATGACGGTTTAGGCGAGATTATTTTAAACTTGTGCCTAGTAAAAGGCGAGTTTGCTTTAAACTCGTGCTTAATGAAAGACAAATTTACTAGACTCATGCCGAGACGAAGGCGAGTTTACTGAACTTGTGCCTAGTAGAAGGAGAGATTATGTAAACTCTTGCCTAGCCAAGGATGAGTTTTGGTAAACTCGTGTCTAACAATAAGCAAGTCGATTGCAAACTCGTGCCTAACAAAAAGCAAGTTCAATTTAAACTCGTGCCTAGTATACAAGTTTACCGAACTATTGCCGACCCGAAGTCTCGTGTTGAGATCGTGTGTGCCGAGCAAGTCGTTGGCTTGTGTGTTCGTCAGGCTATGATGATGTCGAGAGACAAGCTCGCAGCTGAGAGATCGTCATTTGAAGCATGAGGACATGATGGTGGCAACCGCTCGTTGATTCTCCTTTTTGGCTCAACAATCTCTGGCTCACGAAAAAGCATGATCATGATTAGATTAATGTAAACCAAAAGAAAATAATAATGCTCATGATTTTTCTTAATGCTCGTTGTTTTTTTTTTAATGCTCGTGGTTGTACATATAATTATATAGTAAATCATGGACTGCCAACAATAAATCAATAATGATCAATAATGAGTAATGGGTAATGAGCAATCAGATAATTCAAACCACGGTATCATCTCTACCACAACACATGTATGTTTTTTTAAAATGATTAAAGCTTGTGATAAAATAAGAGAGCTTATCTTTGGGGATGAGGAAGGAACAAGTGTCCGAGGTTGCCGAACTCTCTATCTCGGTGAAGAAATTATCGTAGACGTTCTCAGACTCTTCTCATCTCTAGTGAGACTGGTCGCCGGCTACTCAAGGTTGTAACTTGTGAGGTTGAGGAAGTGGTAGAGACCTAACTTGTCTGGGAACTTCTTCTTCTTGTTGTACTGGTAACAAGAGTACAGTGATTGGTTTCCTTAGAAACGAGTTGAACACCGAACTCAGGAGGGAGCTTGGCGCGGTGCATCGTAACTCGCCGGAGAAGTAGTTTGTCGATAAGCTACCACCAATCTCAACGCACTGAGCTATTTCAAAGCGTGGCTTTAGGGCTGTGTCCCAATCTCAAACATTCTACATGTGGTGCCACAATCTCCGTTGGCCCGAGAAACCAATCGCTCCGACCAATCTCCAATCTCACCAAACGACTCAGATCAAGACACCAAACTCATCACAAAACATCAGCTCCAAGAACGCACGGTGCACTTAGAGACGGATGAAACTTGGGTTTCTTGTTAACCGTTTCTGTATGAAGAACAAAGTCTCAGAAGCTGTTTCCGACTCAGAAGGGAAGCTTGTGCCAACTACGGCGACCTTGTCTCAAGAGCTTGAGGTGATTGCGTCTCTGCTTTTGCCAACATCAAATCATGGTCGTCATCATCTCTCTTCTCGCTCCGAGCCGTCAATCTTGGTTCAACCACATCAGAGTCGTCGATTTGTCCTCCGGAAGAGAAAGAGGAGGTCATGTGCGTCGGAGGCGGAAGCTCGAGAAACTGTGGGCTTGAGAGAGACGAGTCGACTCAGTGAAGGTGGAGCTGTATTGGGTTCCTCGAAGAACGACGAAAGGAGCCGTAGAGAGAGAGAGCGTTGATGAAGGGAGAAGAGTGACGTGTGGGAGAAGGTGGTCGAGCCGCCGTTGAGGAGTGAAATCGGATTTCAAAAGCGCCGGTCACTCAGAGAACGAGTCAAGTTAACTCGTCATTAGAAAAGAAAGATCACCCCTTTTTCCTTTTTTTTCCTTTTTTTTCCTTTTTTTTTCCTTTTTTTTTAGTGCCCCCCCCCCCCCCCCAAGTGTTCGATCTAATTCCTCAACAACAGATAAGCCATTTCTTTCTCTCAAAAATGAAAATAAATCTATAGATCCCAAATTTTCCCATGATTTACTTTCAAAATATTTCTCCTTGGCCCCCTCCTTCTAGCACCAACTGTTTGAACTAAAAACGGTGTGTTTGTTGGATTCATACAATAAAGAATCTAAGAATTAGATTCATTAGATTCTTGAGGCTTAGGAGAAATAATCAATGAAATCAAATGAGAAATATAACATCAAAGAGATTTTATTGATTATAGATTCATTACAATGAATGGTTACAAATGTAAAGTGAATCTATAAAAAATTTCTAAGAAGTGTTCGTAGATCTAAAAGAGAGAAGATCCTTTGTTAAAGAGAAGTGTCTTCTTATTTATACAAGGATGGAGCCTAAGGCTTCCTAATAATATGGACATAATTTCTTGTCTAATGGGCTTTGAGGGAGGATGTAAATCCACCCCAATAATAAGGCCCCCTAAGGGTTTGTTTTAAGGTTATGGTTGAACTCGCTGAGAGCTGCCTACGTACCCCGTGGAGGGGATCAAGCCATTTGTAGTTCTTCTTACCGAGCAGAAGTGGCTGGGGAAGGCTCATATGCTCGGCGAGCGGAAATGGCAATACTGCGCATTCGCTCTTTTTACGGGTTAACGTGACTGAAGAGTCATTAACTCGGTTTTTTTTTAGTAGCGGTAAGTGCTACTCGGCATAGTATCATTTCAGATGCACCGAGTTCCAAGCTCGTGGGACTTGCTCGCCGGTGGATGTCTCGAGATGAAAGACGCCGGGTTTGACGACTTTAACGATCTTGTAAGGCTCTTCACAGTTGGTGCCGAGCTTTCCGACGTTTGGCTCCTTAGTATTTTCGAAAACCTTTCGCAGAACGAAGTCCCCCAGCTCGAGTGGCCGAGACCTCACTTTTTTGTTGTAGTAGCTTTCGATCTGGTGCTGATAGTTTTGGATGCGTAGATGTGCCTGGTCTCGTCGTTCTTCAATAGCATCTAGTGAGTCGAGGAGCATGTCGCTGTTGAGCTCGATGTTTTCCGGCATCTTGGATCTTCGTAGGCTCGATACGTTGACTTCAGATGGTGCCATTGCTTCGACGCCGTAAGCGAGAGAAAAGGGGGTTGTCTTGGTTGCGCCTCTGGGGGTTGTTCGATGCGACCATAGGACTCCGTCGAGTTTGTTTGCCCAATGCCCTTTCTTAAGGTCGAGTCTCTTTTTAATTCCGTCGATGATGGTTATGTTTGAGGACTCAGCTTGACCGTTACTCTGCGGATACCTCGGGCTAGACATGTTTAGTTGAATTTTCCATTTGGCGCAGAACTCGTGGAATTGGTGTGAAATGAATTGTGAGCCGTTGTCTGACACGATCTCGTATGGAATGCCGTGACGGCAGATGATGTTTTCCACACGAATTTCTGAACCTCTCTCTCTGTAATATTAGCATAGGCCTCAACCTCGATCCATTTTGTGAAGTAGTCGGTAAGGACGAGGATGAAACGTCGTTGCCGAGACGGGGGCATCGGTCCGATAATGTCCATTGCCCAACGCATAAAGGGATATGGAGCTGTCATCGTGCGGAGCGTCTCAATTGGGCGGTGAATGGTCGATGCGTGCCATTGACATTTGTCGCAATGTCGGACGTGATATTCGCAGTCGGAGATCATCGTTGGCCAATAAAATCCGAGGCTTTTTATTTTAAGAGCAAGAGGTCATCCGCCGGAGTGATTCCCTCCAGCTCCTTCGTGCGTTTCAGCCATTACGAGGTACGGCTCTTCGCCGTGGAGGCATCGAAGAAGGATTCTGTTCGCCGTCCAGCGGTACAGCAGTTTGTCGATAATGACATAGCTCGTGCTACGCGCCTTCAGTCGTCTGGCTTGCCATTTATCTGTGGGTAGTTTCTCTTCAGCAAGGAAATCGATGAGCTCGGTTCGCCAATCCGGTTCGACCTTATCGGTTGGTTGTATCACTAGGACGGGAGAGGTCTCGGATAGCTCCTTAGCAGCAGTGGCGATGCTCGGTCTTTCGATCCTATGGATCGGGATCGTCCTCTAGACTTGATCACGGATCCTGCTCCCTAGCGCCGCGAGAGCGTCGGCACATACGTTCTCTCCCCGCGGGACTTTGGTAAGCTCGAAGAAATCAAACTCGTTAGCAAGGCCTTGGACGATCTTCAGGTATGCGTTCATTCGTTCTTTCCGAGTGTCGTAATCACCGCTGAATTGGCTTGTAACTAGCTGGGAGTCACAGTACGCGCTGACTCGCTTCGCGTGGACTGCTCTTGCAAGTCGGAGCCCCGCGATCAATGATTCGTATTCGGCCTCGTTATTCAAAGCGGTGAACCCAAACTGAAACGATTGTCTTATCAATTCCCCGGTTGGAGACTGCAGCTGGACCCCAGCTCCCGATCCCTTGTTTGTTGAAGATCCGTCGACATGAAGGGTCCAATTTTGACTTGGGAGTATTAGATCTTGCTCGAGCTCGGGCGACAGTTCCACCATAAAATCGGCCAATACTTGTGACTTGGCTGCTGTGCGGTTTTTGTATATGAGATCGTGCTCGCTCAGTTCGAGTACCCACTTGGACAATCGCTTAGACTGGTTAGTGTTTTGCATTATTGTCCGAAGAGGTTGATTTGTTAGTATCTCGATCTTATGGGAATGGAAATAAGGACGTAGTTTTCTTGCCGAGGTAACGACAGCCAACGCCATTTTTTCCAAAGTTAGGTATCGTGTCTCGGGGTCAGTCATGCGCTTGCTGGTATAGAATATGGGTTTTTGCTCGCCTCGGTCTTCTTTGATGAGGACGCTGCTGACCGCGGTTGCCGAGACCGCAACGTATAAATAAAGTGTATCTCTTGCTTCGGGTTTGGCTAGCACTGGAAGGGTGTTCAGGTAAGTCTTGAGCTGGGTGAAAGCTTCCTCGCACTTGTCGTCCCAGACGAATCGATTGTTCCCACGCAGAAGCTCGTAGAAAGGGAGGCACTTGTCCGTCGAGCAAGAGATGAAACGATTTAGGGCTGCGATCCGCCCTGTCAAGCGTTGAACTTCCTGACTATTTCTCGAGCTAGGGAGATCAAGGATTGCCGAGATCTGCTTCGGGTTGGTTTCAATCCCTCTTTGCGTCACGATGTATCCGAGGAACTCACCGGACTGGACTCCGAACGTACACTTTGCGGGGTTGAGCTTCATGCCATACTCGTTTAATATCTTGAAACAGTCGCAAGTGATACTTGACCATCATATCGTCGATGTATACTTCCATTGTCTCGCCTAGCTTGTCGGCGAACATTCGATTGACGAGACGCTGGTAGGTTGCTCATGCGTTCTTGAGCCCGAATGGCATCACGTTGTAAGCGAAGGTGCCCCTATCGGTGATGAACGCAGTATTCTCTCGGTCGTCCGGGTGCATCGATATCTAGTTATACCTGGAGAAGGCGTCCATGAAAGATAAGAGCTCGTTCCCGGCAGTGGATTCTACAAGCCGATCAATGTTCGGGAGTGGGAAGCTATCTTTCAGGCACGCTTTGTTCAAATCCATGAAATCAACGCAAACGCGCCATTTCCCGTTCTTCTTCTTTACTACCACTGGGTTCGCGAGCCATTCGGGATATCGGACTTCCGAGATAGATCCTGCGTTTAGCAATCTTTCGACTTCTTTGTTGACTGCTTTAGATCGCTCAGGCCCGAGCTTACGACGTTTTTGCCAAATTGGTTTGAAAGTTGGGTCGACATTAAGCTCATGCGAAGTGATGCTGGGATCGATTCCTTTCATGTCACAGGTCATCCAAGCGAAGGTAGAAATGTTTTCCTTGAGAAAAGCAATGATCATTTGTTGTGTTTCGTCTGGGATGAGAGCACCGACACGTATGACTTTGGTCGGGTCGGCATCGTCGATCTGGATCTCGATGACTTCGTCTTTCTGGGGGAAGGCCTTTTGGAGAAGTCGGGCTATGGAATTTACACGCGGTGGCTGGAGTTTGTCATTTGCGACGAGGAGATCGCGAGCGGTCTGCTGGTCTCCTCGTATGGTTTTTATGCGTCCGCCATTTCCGGGAAACTTAATGCATTGGTGATAGGTCGAGGAGATTGCTTTCATCGAATGGAGCCAAGGGGTTCCCAGAATGACATGTAAGGGGCATCCGTTGCGACGACAGAAAACTTGACCGTGCGAGTAACCCCGCTGGCGAATACTGGGAGTCGGATGGTTCCGATCATTTCTTCGGAAACTCCGTTGAATCCTGTTAATGATCTGTTGGAAGGCTTAAGTAGGCGGAAATGGACTCCCATTTTCTCGAGTGTTTTATGGAAGATAAGGTCGACCGAGCTTCCGGTATCGATCAAAACTTTCGTTACTTCGCAAGCACCAATGCCGAGTTCAATGAGCAACAGATCGTTATGCGGCAAACTAACTCCGATCGCATCTTCGGCCAAAAAGGTGATCGTCTGGTCGTTCTCCGGTTTCATGCGCCATCGTTGCGAGATCTTTGGTTGACGCTGATGGTTATTGATCGACCTTACTGATTCGCCACATGGGGGGATCCTCCCATGATCACATTGATGCGGTCTTTTCGAATCTGTTTCCGCAGATCATTGCTTTGCTGAACGACCTTCGGCGCGGCTTCGGTATCGACGATCTTCGTCTCTAAATATCTGCGCAAATCAGAGTTTTTTGATCGATTCAACTTGGTGCGGAGATCCTCCTCCTTTGGGTTGAGAGCTGCACGGAGATCCTCGCTCTGACGTCTAACTTCTGGCTTGAAGGCTGCGCGGGCTTTCCTTGCTTGGGAGGCGTTGATCTCTGCTCGGAGGTCGATTGCATCTTAAGCTGATACAGTATCAGATTGCTCGCTAGTGCCGATCTTGCGTTTGAGTCTGTGTTGAAAATCCTCATGATTGGACGAACCGGTTTCCTGAGATGCAGATCGCTTGCCCGGAGGTCGGCAGGGGTTGGATGAGGTCAGCTCGTCCTCATCGTCAGTCGAGATGTTGGGACGCGCGAGGATGACCTCGACTCGGCGCCGAATCTTCGGTTGCTCCTCGTCAGCGGATGAATCTCCGTTTTCTCGAGTTATGGCTGTAACTTGCGCTGGGTGCACCTTTGGCTCGGGCTGCGGGACCCTGCTTTGCGACCTTTGTGCCTCTTTATCCTTGTTTCTGCTCCAACTTTTGGCGCTTTTTGGTTTTTGGTTGGACTGCTCAGGATCGAGTTTGCCGTTGGCCAAGGATGAGAGGAATTTTTCGTATAGGACTTTACATTCTTTCGTGTTGTGTTTCTTTGATTGGTGATAGGAGCACCATTTTTCAGTCTCCGTGGGGGCTGACCTCGACGGTTCGGTGGGAACTTTCAGTTTAGTTCCTTCAGGCGTTGATGGTTTGGGGTAATGATTCCATCCCTTTCCCCGAACCTCAACCAGCGAGCTGTCGGACTCGTTTACCAGATAAACGTAGCTCTTCTTCTGGCTGGTTTTTTTCCGCCGGTGCGTGCTGCCGAGGTTCTGTCCACACGTCGGACGCTTTAGTCGTCGAGGTTCCTCCTTGCTTCGTTGCGTTTTGTTTGCTTATTATCGCCTTGGTGTCTTCCTCCATGCGAATGAAGTTGTGAGAACGAGCGATGGCGTCTGCCAAGGATTTTGTCGGGCTCCTGTATAGGTCATCGTGAAACTTGGAACGCACATAAAGTGTGTTCATGAGGGCGTTCACAGCAATTTCGTCGGGAACTTTCACTTTGGCCACGATTTCTTTAAATTTTTCCATGAAACTGCGAAGGCTTTGGCTCGGCGACTGAGAGAGGTGCCAGAGGTCGAATACTTGGGCCTCTTCGCGGGATAACATGATGTAGTTTTTAAGAAAAGCGGACGACAGGTCGTGGAAGCTGTCGATTGAGTTCTCCGGCAAGCTGGTGAACCAGTTGAGTGCTACGCCTTTGAGGCTTTCGACGAAAAGTTGGCAGAAGCCCGCGTCTCGTTCCTCCGGTGTGAAGTTTGGGCGTCACATCGCGACGTTGAAAGAGGTAATATGGACGGTCGTATCCGAAAGACCGTCATACGTTGGCAAGCGAAGCTTTTCCATTGGTTGGAGTCGTACATCAGAGATCTTCTTGGTAAACGGTGTTCGAAGGGTTTCGGCCAGGACGCTCTCAATGAGCGGGGCTGAGGTTGTGACACCATGAATCTTTGTATTAATATCCACGAGTGCTTGCTTGAGAGCGGTTACCTCCTGGATAGTCTGAAGATCTGGCTCGTCGCAGGCGGTAGCTCTTTCTCCTATCGTGTGAGGCTGTGCTTCGTTGACTTGAGCTTGCGGTCCGGCGATCTGACCGGAAGGGTTGATTATTCCATTGGTGGCGCTAGGAGCTCAGTGAGCTTTGCCGTGTAACGTAGGTCGGATAGAACGTACAAAGTGAAACCCTAGTTCTAGCCATCTTCTGAGTTGGTTCGATTTCAGATCCCTTTCCTGTTGCCTTCTTCCCCTTTTTATATTGTTCAGCTCGTTTGCCCTAGCGAGCTGGTCACGAATCTGAAAGGCTTTTTACTCGATGGGCCAAGGTCGGCCCATCGAAGCAGAGCTTTTTGGTAATCGAGCATTAACTCGGCTAATCGGGGATTAGCCGAGTTAAGGCTAATTTGTTCCTTGATTAACTGAGGTTGGCTGATCCTTGTGGCGGGCCAGGCTTTTCATTCAACTGGCCTTGGAGGGAAGTTAATTCACCTCCTACATTACTCTGAATATGGTGATTATTATCCAAAAACATAAGCTTCCCTTGATCTTCTTTTTGAGTTTCTTCCCCTACACACTCCTCATACGCCTCATATGTCCTCAAAACCCACAAAATTTAGGTCTAGGACTTGCTCAAGGGACAATAAAATCTGTATGTACTTGTGTCCAGAAGTCCCTTCAAAATTTTCTTCACCATATTGGACTCTTCTATGTTTTCTCTCAACGAGGCTGCTTTTAAAGATATACCTGGTATCTTTCCCAAAAAGTCATCGACCGTATCATTATCATCCATCTTCAACCTACGAAACTCCGTCATCAACGTCTAAAGTCTCTCCTCCCTTACACGATCAGCTCCAATGTGTCGTGACTTGATGGCGTTCCAGATGTCTTTCGATTTTGTTTATTCTCCCACCTTGAGAATCAAAGTTATATGAACAGACTGAAACAGAAGAGCAGTCGCAACATCGTTCTTCTTTTAATCATATGAGCCATGTTATATAGTGTCCCACACTTCATGAACACAAAGTAAAACTTTCATCCTCATCGACTAAACTGTATAGTTTGTTTAGTTCAACATCGAATATTGGATGAATGCGGATCCAAATTCTTTCATGCGTGGAGCCCTATGCACATCTGCCATCTTGCTTACATGATCTTCTTCACAGTCACCATGATTAAAGCTTTAATTTAAGCTTAGATTGAGTCTCCAACAGAGGCTATGACACCAAATGTTGGATTTGTGAAAGCTCATGTCTACATTACAAGAAAATTGAGTAAGCATATCATAAGAAGATAGTGTTTTGTACGTGAATGCTATCTTTGACAAAACCCTTAGTTTAAAATAATGTTTTATAAAATGTATGCTATGTTTTCTTTTATGGAGTCTAAGCTTTGTAACCCTTTAAAAAAGCGTATTTTATATAGCTTTTGTAGTATTGAAAATGCTATGTATAGTTTAGGCAAAAATTATTTCATTCTCTCGGCTAAAGTACTTAGACAATTTCATCATTTTTGCTCCTTCCTCCCACTCTCGAGTTTGCCTCTCACATTCTTTGTTTCACTGCTCTCTTTGTGTCGAGAAAATCTCTCTCATTCAAACATTTTCTCTCATCTCATAAGATAGTAGCTTTCGTTCTCGTATCTCTGTGACCCAGATCTCTATTCAACAGGTTTTGTGGCATTCTAGCTAGACTCTTCGGATTTCGATTGAAGGTTATATTTTGTTGGGTAATCGATAATCATATGGATTTAGGGTTTCAATATGTTAATTACTTCTGCTTTTACAGGGAATTATCGGCAGCTCAAGATCTATCTCTTAATCTCATGTGTGTGAAATTTTAGGGTTTTCTTTGAGACAGGGGTTTCGATGCTATTGTTGAAAAATTATGGCTTTTCAGACAGGTTTCAAAGACCGGTTTTGGTGTTGGTTTCAAGCTGAGGTATTTGTAATTTGTAGGATTTTTCGTTTCACAGACAAATTTGGCTATTGGGTTGAAAGTTAAATTAGTCTTAAGTGATTTTTTTTATCTGACTTCAATCGATTGTGACTTCTTTTGCAGATTATCTTTACAAGATCTTTGTAACCTAGAGGTACTTTGCAGATAATCCTTCTTATTCTCACGTATGTGTCTCTGATGTTTTAGTCTATTTGGTCTGATGTAAATTTATCACACATTTTTTGAAGCCTTTTGACCGTGGAGATGTGGTGGTGGTGTTACATGGATAAGTCTTGTGTTTGGCTTCTAAGATATGATTTTATATGTTATTATTGTTAATTACTTTAATTACAACTGAGTTTCTTATATTTGAATTTTCAAATATTTTCTAATTTGTAGGACTAGCTTTGAATATGAGCAAAGAGCAACATATTTTGTGTATGGGTCAGCAAAGAGGATGAGTGATCCTCCAAAGTTGTTTTGTCCATGTTTCGATTTCGGAAATATGTGCCACCAATCCACAATATTGGATCATATGGTTATTAAAGGTATGGATCAGAAGTTCAAGGGGAATAGTTGTTGGAGTACGCACATGGAGATAAGGGATTTGAAGACATGTGATGAGTATTAGCATGAGTTGTTTAGAGCTACTTTCTTCGACGGGGATGACAATTTACAACCCCAGAGTGACAAAGCAGATCAACATGATGGTACTGAAAATGAAGAAGACTTAAGAGTTTTTGAAGAAGTTGGAAGATGCTGAAACTTCTTTGTACAACACATGTCCTAACCACACCAAAGTATATGCTATCATGGGGCATTACAAAATAAAAGTGAAGACCAGAACGTTAGAGAACTATTTTGATCAGCTTCTGAAGATAGTTCACGACATGCTACCTGATGATAATGTGCTTTGAACATCAACAATGCGATGAAGAACTTCTTGAAGATATTTGGGTTTGGCTAAGAAAAATATCATGCATGCAAGAATGATTGCATTCTATACTGGAAGCAATTTAAGGATTTGACAAGCCGCCCTAGATGTAATGCTTCTAGATGGGAAGTGGATAAGCACACAAGAGAGGAAAAGAATGGGAATCCTGATAAGGTTCTTAGATATTTCCCAATAAGGGACAGATTGAGAAGGATGTATAGATCAAGAAGGATGTCTAGGGATCTTCGTTGGCATTTCAGTAATGCTTCAGAAGATGGAACGATGCGGCACCCAGTGGACTCAATAATTTGGGTTCATGTTAATGGTAAATGTCCAGAGTTTGCGTTTGAATAGAGAAATCTTCGACTTGGTCTGTCTACAGATGAGATGAACCCTTTTTCGAAACAGAGCATGAAGTATAATACATGGCCAATGTTGCTAGTGAACTACAATTTGCCACCTACAATGTGTATGAAGGCGGAGAATGTAATGCTCACTATGTTGATTTCCTAATTCCTGGAAAATTTTCACTGAGTAACAACATCGACGTTTATATTCAACCGTTGATAGAAGATCTACATGATTTATAGAGTGAAGGTATCAAGTCTTATGACTCATTTTCCAAGGAAACTTTCAGTCTTACATCGATGTTGATCTGTACTATCAATGATTATCCTGGTTTGGAGATATTGGCAGGTTGTAAAGTGAAAGGTAAAAAGCATGTAACGTTTGTGGCAAGGATGCACGTTTTAGGTGACTGAAGTTTAGTAGAAAACATGTCTAGAGATGCACATGTGCAGAAGCTTGAAGCTAAGAAAGCAGCATTGGTAATTGAGATTGAAGATCTGAAACATTTATTTTGTGAATTAGCTAAAGGTACAAGTATAAGTGGATAGTCTAATGTGTTTGTAATTTCCTCACTCATCCGAATATTAATTGTTTGTATCTTCTCAGAAAGCTCAGGATGATCGTTCACCATCCGGCAACACAGTACAAGCAAAGGAGCACTTAGGTGTCAGATACTTGATTAGTATTTCGAAAATGGTGTTGTATTCAATGAAAAGGAACTATGCTTTGTTGAACCAAGTGAAGACATGAAAGTGATGGCTGATACACTATTTGCAAACAAAAAATGGCCAATTTTTAAGGTTCTACTGTGTGAAGGAGCATGACCATAGGCTAATAAAGGACCAATACCGTTGGTTTCTCAAGGAGCAGTACCAACTAAAGATTCATCATCTAAAGATTCATCACCTAAGGTAAAACTCTACACATAATTATCTATCTTTGACATTCATCTATTGTTTTCTAATATTGATGATATGTATGGATTTTTTCACTTGTAGAGTGTAGCTAACCGCTTAAAGACCAGTCGCCCTTCTAAGAAGAAAGACTTCCTCTTAGACGGCTTTAGATCAGGTAAAAAGGTTGCAGAAGGCAAAATTTTACCAAATAATCCAGAAGACAGAGTCCATTTTGTTCCGTTGGATCCACACACGAGAAAGATAAGGGCTGAGGTATTTAAGATTGATGACAAACGTGTATGGAGACCAACTTCAGAATTCCAGATTGTTGTTGATGCATTAGGTTCTACAGTCGCTTGGCCTTGTTTATATGTGAACCACTATCTTATAGTGGATTGTCTTGGGTAGTAGAACTTGCTTGGATAGTTGAATAATTTGTTTGTTGTTTGGTTGTGTAAGACTTGATGGTTTGGCTATTAGAACTTGTTTTCGAGTATTGGTGGTTTGACTAATGACATTATGTTTCTATATTGTTCAAAATATGACAGAGCCAATAAGTACAATTGATATGTTGACTCTAATTATACAAAAAAAAACAGCTAAAATTATAGAAACAATAACAAAAAGCAATTGCTATATTAAAACTAGGGAGAATTTGTTGAATAACCAAAATTTGAAGTGAAATTAAGTCTATGACATTGATTTTGACATTATTAAGTTATTAACATTTTGCTCACGTTTGAACCGGTTATACCCTCCACTTCTACAAGTAACCGGTGAAATATGGAAAAATAGTAATGTCCGTGATTGTAGGTGTGGCCAAAAATGAAACACAACTATTACAATTTTATCACATTATGAAAGCCACGTCACACACATATGTACCACATACTTATTCATATAGTATAAACTTATCTTAGTGTTAAATAGAATGAAACTTATATTAGTGTTAATAAACATATAGTATACAAAATCAATAACTTTGAACATTAAATAAAAACACAAATACAAATGAATTAAAACATAATATATAGTATAGTACGAGTTATTGAAATTATCAAACAATTATATACTATACTATATTGACTGACAAAGTTCTATTCCATATATAGTATAGTATAAGTTTATCAAACAATTATGTTAAGTATTTAATTTTGCCGTAAATCATAAACATGACTCTCTAACCTCACCCAACCCTCTAAATACTAAACCCTAAATTCCGATCAGTAAACCCTAAACCTAAATTATACCCTAGACCCAAAAATCAAAATTTAAAAATAATGCATAGTATTTTGTAATATTAGACTATACTACAAAAATTTAAATTATAGAATAGACTTGAACTCAAAATTGGTAAGAATGAATTTTCAGATGATCAAATTTATGGAATAGAATACAATGGCAACATTGAAAGAGATGCAAGGGATGAAGTCGACAATTGCATATATGGACATAATTAAAGTTTCATTGTTTTTTATCAGATCACCAAAGATGCCAACGTCACTCAATTATTTTCTGCATATTTCCCGGTTTTTCATGTATAAGAAACATTATGGATTCTCTAGGTACATTTCATTTGTATAAGTAAATTAATAACACTGCACTTCATATATAAAATAGTATAGAATAACGAATTGGTAGATAAATAGTATAAACTCTTATAAATAATATAGTATTCAATAATCCAATGTATATTTTTACTAGTTCACGGTATTCAACACTTTTTAGTCAGATATAGTATCATTTGTAAATGCTTAGTTTTGACTAATAAGTATAAACCAATCATTTTATAAAAATGATACAACAACAAAACATAACAATTATTTTTATTGTACATCCACATTTATATTCTACTTTCACAAAATAGAATAGAACAATGTAAATAGTATATTGCAACTGAATGACTGGATGTGGAGTTGATGGAGTAATGAAAGAAAGAACGAAGAGGTAAATGAGATGACATGATTTGTAGAAAAGCTGATGTTTGAGTTGATGAAGAAGGAGACAAAACCATCACGAGAAATGGAGGAGAAAAAGAGATGGTGAGAAAAAGTGAGGATACATGGATGAAGACAGTGGTGGAGAGAAGATGATGTCATCAATGTGTTCGTCGTATTGAAAAAAGCAGAGATCTGAAAAGGAGAGGAAGAACCAGAGAAGAAGAAGAAGAAGAAAAAAAAATATTATGAGAGAATGTGTGACTCTCAAATGAACACGAACTATATTTGAAAACATAATAATTATTAACTTATTTATTTTCTCTTTGGCAAGTTTTACCGGTTATAATAAAGGATAATTATGGCAATATTACATAAAAACATGGGAAATAGTAAAAAAAAATAGGGGTTTTAGTTATGGACTGAATTATAATTTTTTTAGTAGTCATTGCAATTTCCCTTAAAACTAACAATAACATTATAATAGTGTTTTGTTTAAATTAATAATAGCAATTATTATCTTTTGTTATAAGTTATACAATTGCATAACTAATAAATGTTATCAAACTAGCAATTAGACATATTACACGTCTAAATACTATATAAAGTGGAAAAGAAAAGAATGTGGGGGCATACACAATGTTCACCAAAACGCTATACTCTCATGTAATAGCGTTTTACATACGCTATATATGTAACATTTTCTCGAAGTGTCAACTCTTTATTGTCTGATTAATATGATATTGTCCACTTTAAACTTAAGAGATAAGCCTGCATAAATTTACTTTTGGGCTCATTCTCAAAAAAATTCATCTTAATTAGAATTAAATATGTCTTTAGAGATTATACACACTTTTTCTAAACTTTTCAATGTGGGATCGTATTTGATGTCTCACATTTTTGCCTACTAATCTCTGTTGTGATGATAATGTTACTCTTCATATAACAAGTAATCATGTCTTTCACGAAATTACAAAATATATAGAGAATTGATTGCCATAATGTCAAAGCGAAGACTGAAAATAGTTTTTTGAAAACAATGTATGTGAGGACTCGAGATTAGCTCGCGGATGGGTTGACAAAGACGATTTATCCTTCTCCTTTTCAGGATATCTTAGGCAAGATAAATGTTCATGTTCATAACATCTATGAACTCTCATTTTGATGGAAAAAATTATATTATATATGTAGACTGGTTTACTCCGATTCTACATTCTCTGGTTTATGTTAAATTGTATTTTGGATAAGTTTGATTAGGAGATATAAATACCATGAATTATACACTTTATTCAAATAAGAAATCAAAAATAATTTGACAAATATCTCGATTTTATTTCACTAATAACAATCCACATTTATTATTATTATTCTCGAAGCAAACCAAATTGGATACAAACAACTCATATTCAAAGCTTTGATTACAAGTTTTGTAATAGGTAGATGTGTTTCAAAAAAAAAAAGTAATAAGTAGATATCTTTTGCTTATTAGATTAGGATATTAAGGAGAAGGCTTCATTTCAGATTTAATGGCAGCGACAAGGTGATCATAAGCCTGACCCCAAGCAGATTTCATCTCCGGTGACCACATCTCAGGCACCGCCTCCTTTATCGTCTCCAACAATGCATACTTGGTCACCTGCAAGATTTTTATCATATTTCCTGGTTTAATAAGATATTAAAACTTTATTAACAAAGAACAATTGAATACTGCTAACCTCAAAGTGTTCATCAACGACGCCGTATTTAGAATGATTGGCTCCTAGCCTCTTCAAAGTTGTCTCCTTCACTGTAACTTTGCCTGTTTTTCTCAGTTGTGCTGCTGATTCACAACACTGGATAAACACCAAAACTCCAACTTTCAGTTACAAAACTAAGAATCCATAAATCAAGCATTGAAATATTTTTCAAGTTGTTTAAGTTACCATGACAAAGACAGACATGGCATGAGGCTTGAGCTTTGGGTTTTGCTCAGCAGGGACTGGTGAGTCTCTCAAAAACGAGAACAGCTTCTTCGTTGTTGGTGCAATCTCAAAGATCCTACATTTTCAATTTTGTTCATATCTCAAATCATATTATATACAAACAGAATGATTCAATGGGATCATCAAGGCTTACTTGATGAAGAGTTTGAGACCCAACTCAGCTGAGTTTTTCTTCATGACACCCCATGACTTCACCACAAGAGCTTCTTGCTCTTCTGTAAACACAATCTTTCCCTCACTCTCCATATCCTCAGAAACTAAGTTAATTGATATACAAATCTTTTCTATAATAAAGAAAACTGTGTGATCTTCTTACTCCAATAAGAAAAGATGTCCTATGTATATATAGGTTCTGTTAATGACCCTTTTGTGTTATCCAAGAGACAGTACTTGTCAAACAAGTTCAAGATAGAGTTGTCTGCTAAGAAAAACTAAAACTATGTGCTAGCACACTCTGCAATAGAACATGGTTTCTAATGGATGAGTACCATTTCTTTGACTAATCTTTTCTCAGACCACAATAAAAGAAAGCTTTTATCTCATTATTTTACTAATTAATAATAAAATAGTTGCCTACAACTACACAAGTGGTGCGAGTTGTGATACATTGAATCCACAACATCAGAACAGAACTTTCTCTTCTAAGATTATTTGCTGAGAATCATCACAAGCAAGAACAAAACCTTGGGAGAGTATATGTAGCTTCACATCTAAAGAGATAAACGGTTGAAACTTTACACATTGAAATTGAGGAGGCAATAAAGATTACAGAGAAGAGGGTTTTTTTTCTTTCAGTTCAACCATAGCCGTAGGTTACATCTCGTTTTGCAACCACTGAGTCAAAAGGTATTTCGACTCTTTCCTTCACAAGACACCTTGCTTCACCGTCTTCAATCACTAGAACTTTCCCCGGTGGGCATTGGTTTGGTGCTCTGACTAGTCGCTGCGGGAGAAACCCCAGAAGTTTCAGTGACGCACCTCTTTTCTTGATCTGTGGACCATATCCAGAAGCAGACAAGATTGAAATCACACCGATGATTGGTAGCATGACCTTTGCAACAGAGCCTAAGAAGCGAACAAGTCCATGATTTGAGCCTCGGTTGGGACTTTCAACCTCTGTTTCCTTGCTCACATGTGCTGAGCCAAACCCATTTGCATCAGATATCTGCTTTGATGGTACATGAGGTAAGTAGGCATTGTTATCTAAGCCGAGTGAGAGAGGAGGATGAAGAGGGTAAGGAGGAAGGAGAAGATCGTTGTCATAGTCAACTCTTTCCCCAGCAAAAGTGGAAGCCTCGTGTAGCACTTGGAACTCTTTCCCTTTGTACTCATTGAGCTTCTCAAGCAACATCTTCCTGCTGTAATCAATCTCAGAGAGAGCGACTTGCTTCTCATACTGTTGTCTTTGCCGTAGATTCTGAATGTTATTACAAGAAAACTAATCAATACCATGAGAGACAGCTCTGATTATTACCACAGATCAATTCAACAGTAACTGACAGTGAAACCAATTAAGACTCAATGTTGGTTAAAAGCAGAACTAAGACTTTCAACAATGCTACATTAAAAGCCAGAAACTTTTGAGTTCTATAATCAATCTTTTTAAATTTCATTACAAGAAACCCAATACCTACAATTAACAACAAAGCATTCTAACAGTAACTGATAATTAAGACAGTGAAACCAGTTCAGACTCAGTTCAAGTTAAAAGCAAGAACTAACACTTTCAATGTTCAACGCTACTCTAAAAGCCAGAAACTTTTGAGTTCTATAATCAATCTTTTTTTATTTCATTACAAGAAACCCAATACCTACTCTAAAAGTTCTATAATCAATCTTTTTTTTTTTTTTTTTTTTATTTAAAAAAAAAAAAAAAAAAAGGTTGTAACACTGAGCTCTATACCTACCAATTACAGAACAATGAAGCAGATGAAATCTAGGGTTTTTTTAAAACCTGTAAAGAAGCAAGCTGGGACTCAAGAGATTCAAGAGCATCGCGTATACGCAAAAGCTGTTCATCAGGTTCTTCTTCCCCATCTACATCGTCAGAACTGATCGAGTCAAAATCCTTTTCTTGATTTCCAATAATCTCATCTTTCTTTCCATCTCCGGGAGAAGAAACCTCGCTGACGGCGGTGCTGGAGGTTTCGATACAGTCGCTGATCTTGAGTCTGAGCTCGGTGGCTCTGGCTAAAATTAGCCCGATTCCTTCTCCGTCTTCCATTTTTCAGAGATTGAGAAAGAAAAGGAGTGAAGGAGAAAAAATTGGGGGTTAGGGTTTTTGTGTAAGGAAGAGACAAGTTTTGATTTGGACTTTGCTTTGGAGTGGTCGGTCCAGTGATGTTGTTAAGAGAAAGGCTTGAGTGATTCTGGTTCGCTCTTTCTGATTTCTTTCACGCTTTTTAATCAACGGCCACAATTATTTAATATTTCTTTTCACTCTTTTTCTTATTTCACTACTATTTTAGAAAAAAAAGGAAAAGAACAAAAGAAAAATTGATAGGCTACTTTTGGATTTTATCACAGAGATGACAAAACCTATCATTCCACATAGATTACGAAAAAACATTCTAAGTATTGTTTTGTAAAAACTATATATGTCTGATTCTTAGTTGTAAAATTGGTGATTAGACAAATCAAGTCCTACGTCCATCAACCATGAAAGATTTTAGGCCAATTGCTTTATGTAATGAGTTTTCTAAAATCATTTCAAAGATATTAGTTTTTCGGTGAAGCCTATTTTTACAAATGTAGTTTCCAAGAATCAAGCAGCTTTTATAGTAGGCCGTCATATTCATGATAGTATTTTATTGGCTCATGAGGCTTTCCATTCCCTCAAAGTCGGAAAAAATGTGCCTTCTCTTTTATGGCAGTTAAACCAGTAAGACTTATGATCGTATATAATGGTCATTTTTAGAAGTTATGCGGCAGAAGGGATTTTGTGAAAAAAATGGATAACTTTGATTATGAAATATGTAACATATTAGTGACCTACTCGGTTCTAGTAAAGGGCAGTCCTTACGGAATGATTAAACCAAGTTACAAGGTGATCTTTTACCTCCCTCTCTTTTTATTCTCACCGCCGATGTTCTTAGTTCTCTGTTGTCAAAAGCAGAACAAACACACACTATCATTCCTATGCGTCTTAGTGTTAGAGGTCCACCGATGTCTCACCTACCTTTTACTAATGATTTTATTTTCCTTTTAAAAGCAGACTATCGAAATAGTGAAAATCTTCTACGAATTTTTGATCAGTCGAGAAAGTTTCTTGTCAATTGGTGAATAGAGACAAATCAACTATTACTTTGGTAAATATGTTTTCCAACATAAGAGAGATGGCATTCAACAAATACTTTGGATTTCAAAGACTGGTGGTGGCGGGAAACATCTGGGGTTGCCCAAACAATTTGATCGACGAAAGAAGGAAATGTTTTCTTTTATTAAAGAAAATGTCGTTTCTAAAGTTAGTGGATGACAAAACTGATTTCTTACTAATGCTGGTAAAGAAGTTCTTATTAAGTCAGTAGCTAATGCTATGCATGTTTTTTTAATGAATTGTTTTAAACTGCCAGTGGAAGTATGTTCTGAAATAGACAATAGGATTTCAAAGTTCTGGTGGGGTTCCACAAATGAGAAAAGGAAGATGTCTTGGTTGACATGTGATCGTCCATCTTTTGCAAAACAACACGGTGGTTTGGGCTCTAAAACTTGATATCTTTTTAACCAAGCTCTCCTAGCTAATTAAGTCTGGAAACTGAATTTGCATCAAGAGAGTCTATTATTTCGTGTTCTGCAACACAAATATTTTTAAGGAAAAAATATTTGGGAGGATGGAAAAGATACAGAGCCCTATTATGGTTGGCAGTCTTTGTTACGTGGTCGCGAGCTTCTTATGAAGGGTTTATAACGCACAATTGGTGATGGAAATAGTACTCGTATTTCAGACCCATGGCTCCCTACATCCCCGCCTCGGTTTCCGAAGCTTCTGTCGTATATCAATCCGACAATATTTGTCTAGTCTCTTATGGATTCATGTATGGATCAATGGGATTTAGAGATTTTACGGGATCGTATTGAACATGAGGATGTCCTGCTTATCCCAAAAACTTTCTTCCTCCATGATCTTCTGAAGACGGGTGTCTTTGTCAATTTGCTAAAGATGGTAATTATTTTGTAAAGTCTGGTTATCATTTTGCAAAGACATGTTCGATAGGTCGCACTCACCCTCCGCCCCTAAAGACTCAACCTTATTTATCTAAAATGATTCGAGGATCGAATACTGCACCAAAAATTAAACATTTTCTCTTGCGAGTTGCATCTAGGATTATTCCTTCTGAAAGTAATCTTCGCTATCGGCACATACATGTTGATCCTTATTGTGCCTGCTGCTGTACATCTGAAGAATCAACCATGCATATTATGTTTACATGTTCATATGCCCAATCTCTATGGCGTCTAGCTGATTTCGCATCAACTATATATAAAGATTATGGGACTTGGAAAGATAAACTAAAGCTAGTGTTCAATATTTCTAGTGATACTACACTGATTGAGGATATTAGACTACTGCCCTATTGGATTCTATGGAGGATTTGGAAAATCAGGAATGATTTATTATTCAGTTGCAATAACATTTTGGAAACTGTGACAGTTGAAAGAGCGAAGGCAAATGTCCTTGAATGGATTATTTCAGCCCAAGAGATATCTCAGTTTTCATCAAGACAACAATCTAATAGAATAAGTCCCTCAGACTGGTCTCCACCTTCGGTTGGATGGGTAAAATGCAACTATGATGCCTCTCATTTTTTCAGGAAATTGTGAATCTGGTATGGGATGGGTGATACGAAAGAGTAACGGTATTGTTTTGGCAGCAGGAATGGGTAAATTTGAAGGTCGTCCAATGGTTGAAAAATTAGAATTTTCAGCTTTGCTTTGGGCCATGCAAACCTCCTTGTCCTAGGATACTGTTATATTGTTTTTGAAGGAGATAATGCTGTCACTGATCATAGTATCATCAACACAAATCTGCAGCCACGGTTTCAACACTATTTTTCTACAATACATTCTTGGGGTGCAAGGTTTGTAAGATGTGAAGAAGATGCCTACCCTGAAGTAGTCGCTGACGTAGTTGCTGAAACAGACGTTGTGTTGAGTGGTGAAGACCATGTCGAGTCAAGATGTTGAGCTGGAGTCGTGTAGACTTGGAGAGACATGGTGTATCTTGGAGATAAGGAAAGAGGAATAAACTTGAGGAGCAAGTTTATGACTTAAGGGAAAAGGAATAGGTGCATTCCAAGAAAAAGAAAGTTGCACTTATTGATATGGAAGATGTCCATATCCATGTTGCCTTGGAGATTAGGGTTTCGGGAATATGTAGAATAATACAAGATAGCTATGAGTTGTCTATAGAGAGACACATAGGCTGATCTTATAGAGAGATGGAACAGCTCTTGGAAGTGTTCTTGGTCGTCCTAAAGAATTTGTTGGCGTATCAGACGAGGGAGAGACAAGGTTGGGTAGATTAGGAATCCTTCAGTAGCGTGCGTTAGGGTGTTAACACTAGACATGTAAAGTTGATTAAACAAGGTCTTGTAAAATTGTTTAAAGTTGATTTCTAATAAACCAATATGTGTTCGCTTGTACTTGCTTGTCTCGAGTTACCTTTTGTATTATTGTATTATAGTGTCATCTTTTTACTAAAAAATGGTATCAAAGCGGGGCACCTAAGTTATCGGTGTAATCCTAAAGATGAAGATGGACACAATTAATTCGATGCAGAAGGCAATCATGTTGAACACAGACCAGTATGGTCACTGGAAGGCTCGCATGAAGCAGATGATTCGAGGAATCAATGAAGATGTGTGGACAGTTGGGGAGGTTGGTTGGGAGGAGCCTACCAAAGTCATAGAAGATGGAGAGAAGTCCACGACAAAAGAGGATTTGTCAGAGGCAGAGCGCAATACATTAAATTTTAATGCAAAGGCATTGTCGGTGATTTTTGGAGTCGTTGAAGCAGAAAAGTTCCAGCTGATTCAGGGGAATACTTCAGCTAAAGTGGTGTGGGAGATCCTTCTGAACTCGTTTGAAGGAGATGAAAGTGTCAAGAGGACACGCTTGGATCCTCTTGGGTCGTTGTTTGAGAATCTCAAGTGGTCGGATGCGGATTTTGTGGCAAGCGTTAGTGCCAAACTCAGTGCTATGGCGCATGAAGCATATGTACTTGGAAAGAAGTACAAGGAGAAGAAGCTGGTTAAGAAGTTACTAAGTTGTCTTCCAACTAAGGTTGAAGCTCACAAAGCGGTCTTGCAGATGACTACCAAGATGAACTCAAGTTTGACAAACTTGTGGGTATGCTGAAGGCAGAAGAGATGGAGACAAAAAGTAGTTCAGTCTCTAGGTCATGTGGTGCATCAAGGAGTAAAGCACTTGTAGCCAATAAAGATACTGATAAACTTTAGAAGATTGAAGATTTTTTTGGCTAAGAATTTTGGTAAGACGATGGATCCCTATGATGACAGGAATCAGTATGGTCGCCACGGAGGTGATCGTGGCAATAGCAGAAAAAAGAGGTCTCAAGTGCTATGAGTGTGAAGGCATTGGTCACATAAGGGCTGATTGTACTGTAGCACAACTAAGAGAACTTAAGTTTTCTTAGTGTAAAGGTGTTGGACACACACGACGTGATGTCCAAACTCAAAGAATGGAAAAGAAGTTTCATTTTAGTCGTCGGATTATTCAAGAGTATGAAGAAGATGGAAAGATGATGAAGAATCTTGCAGCATTTGGTGCACGAAAGGACGATTCCAGTAGGTCCTCAGATTCTGATGTTGATAAGATGATTGGGAGTATCACGTGCTGCTTAACAAGTGGTTGAATCTCAAGAATGAGAGCCTGAGATTGCAACACGACTTGGTGCAGTGTTGTAAGCAGGAGGAGAAGCAAAGTGAGCTAGTTAAAGAACTTGCGGGTTTAAAAGAGAAGAATGAGTCTCATGAAGAGGAGGTGAGCAAACTAAGAGAAGTTGCTATTGGTGAACAAGAGGATACCGAGGACCCTGAACAAAAGGGGGAGATTGAAGATGTAAGATGTCTGCCCTGAAGTAGTCGGTTACGTAGTTGCTGAAGAAGACGTCGTGTTGAGTGGTGAAGATCATATGGAGTCAAGATGTTGAGCTGGAGTCGTGTAGACTTGGAGAGAAAGGGTGTATCTTGGAGATAGTAAAAAGGAATAAACTTGAGGAGAAAATTTATGATTTAAGGGAAGAGGAATAAGTGCATTCCAAGAAAAAGAAAGTTGCACTTATTGATATGAAAGATGTTTATATCCATGTTGCCATGGAGACTAGGGTTTCGGGAACGTGGAGAATAATATAAGATAAATATGAGTCGTCTGTAGAGAGACACATAGGTTGATTTTATAGAGAGAGAAGCTCTTGGAAGTGTTCTTGGTCGTCTTGAAGCAGTTGCTTGCGTATCAGCCGAGGGAGAGAGACAAAGTTGGGTAGATTAGTAATCCTTCAGCAGCGTGTGTTAAGGTGTTAACACTAGACATGTAAAGCTGAATAAACAAGGTCTTGTAAGATTGTTTAAAGGCGATTTCTAATAAAGCAATAGGTGTTTGTGTGTACTTGCTTGTCTCGAGTTACCTTATGTATTATTGTATTGTGGTGTCATCTTTACACAAACAAGATGTAGGTCATACCAAAAGAACCAATAACAGAGTTGTCGACACCCTAACTGAGAAATCTTTTACGTTAAATTCTCAATGGAGATTGTTCCATCTTCCTGTTTGGAGTCTTTTGTAAACAAAGATATTTTCAATAAAGCATCTTAGTCGAAAAAGATAAATCAGGTCCAAACTATATAAAGATCACAACAAGATTTCATATACATATATTTCACGAAATAATAAGAACTTTTTTTCCGGACATGAACTTAAATTAAAAAACAAAGTTATCTCATGAGGAAGAAACCGTTACAAATAGCTGATTTAGCTAATGAATCACCCGATAAGTTCAAGGATCTAGAAATAAAATATATGATATCGATGTCCCAGATGATTTCGTAGAGTTCAATCTATGGTGACTTCAAAAAGAGTGCTCTCACGAGCATTTGGCAGTCTGTACATAAATTCTGGCGTGTAGTCGAAGGTTTTTGATCTTTTGTTGAATAGCCGATGTTTCCGAACGAAAAATGTATTTTGAGGGTTACCCTATATGTGTTTCAAAAAAAGTCTAAGAAAAAAAAACAGAAGACTACCCTATCTACAAATTTTATAGATTTATGTAAAAAGATTCAAAATTCAAATTTGACCTGATCCTGAAAAAAAACTAATCATAGCTTAGTTTTAGAACGTAGGAGCAATGGACATTCCCATCATCCCCGAAACAGTGGACATCCCATCATCCCCGAAACAATGGACATTCCCATCACCCCCGAAACAATCTCATACCGTCTTAAATAGACTTGTATAAACAAAATATAAGATATGACGTATGGGAAACTATATTCATACTATAAATTAGGAGCGATCCTCCAAAGCAAATTGACATGGGTTAAACATTTACACGTTGAGGCGTTGAGAGAAGCCTGAGTTCAAAGGCAGCTTCTATAAGCAATTTACATTAGACTCCCAAAAACTACGACTAACCATAACCAAAAATCTATGTAAATTCCGAACTGATTTTGTAAAAAGAAGATAAGCAGACCAACCCTTCTTCTCAGAACCAGGGAAGGGTCATGTCAGTGAAAGTATTATCAAGCAGAGGGGTTTAGGGTTATGATTTGTACATTTCGCATGATCTGGACAAAAAAGGGTGTTCTTGCGAGAAGGACAAAGAATGGTGAGTTCATTTCCGCTCAATGACATCCGCTGGCAAGTTTAAATCAAGTAAAGTGGTTTGACTATTCCTGTAACTTCCTTCTTTTCTGGCACGTTTCCTTGAAGAGCAACTTGTGTCTTCCATGTTCCATCCTGTATTTAAAAGAGTTGATACACTTGGTTTGTTACTAAACCTTGCCCTGTATGTGTCCAACAAAGGTCCCAAATGATCTCAAGTTTTAAAAAATTTACCGCTTGTACCTGAATTGGAAGGTTGGCATTTCTCACCAGCAGCTTCCTTGGAGTTACTGGAACTACAAAAGTCAGATGCTCGTTCTATCCCATTTGATCTGTATGGAGCAATGTTGTGGATGCCAAGTTGCAGAGAACCCAGCAAGTCATTCTCAATGCATTCATACCTGCAAATCCAAGAACTTCTCGACATGTGAGTTTCCACATACACATTCTTTGCAATCTTTTATAATAAATTAACGACGAAGGCAAACATTTTTTTGCAGAGGGTATCAACTGCAACTGACGAATTTATGACTTGAATCCTTATCTGCACGACTTTATCACCAGCAAATTGATGAAAGGGCCCTTCCAGGAACTTTGAAAGTTTCTCAACATTGGCTTCAAGCTGCTGCTGCTGATCCTCAAACAGGTTTTGTTTTATTTCCCTCTCTTCAGCAGTCATCTCGTCTTTGAACAGCTCTTCTCCAAACATGTAAAACGCGAAAGGGTATGAATACGAGAGAACTCGTCTTGATCTAAATAACCGGTGGAGACCATTGGTAACCCAGCTGAAGTCTTTAAGTTGTAGCTGCCTCTTCTCTAAAATTGACACCTTTTTGAGGATAGTATCACTAAGCCTATCCTCTAGCTTGGAGGAATCGATATGTGCTTTGTAACGGTTATGGTAATGCACATACCGGTTAAGATCCCTTTTGGCTCTCTCTAGCTGTTTCTCTTTGTCTTCTTGGTACCGACCACAACTATGACCCGAGATACTAGACCAAGTGTGATCCCTTCCCGTAGCTCCACCACACAACCAACTATAGGAAGAAGTAACAGCAAAACAAGAGATTCATCACCAGCTGACATATGGTTAACTACAAAACAGAGTAAGAAAATGGAAAGACAAGAACACACAGTCCTCACCAAAAAGACTGTCCACAGATACAAGTCACGAGATTGCATCCACCATTCTTTTCAACGGGTTTGCAGCATTTGGGACACGGCATTGTGTGAACAGTTATCCAATTAACAGTCTCGGACTCATCAAGGCATTTCTTCCTCCATAGCTCCCACATGGAACAAGAGCAAGGGGAGTGGGCATGATACGAACAGCTGAAACAGAACTGAAACCCACAAGAGCATTCAACTTCACAGAGCTCGTCATCCTCAACACGTATTGCATTCCCACAATGCGGAGCACTCGGACACCACTTCACCATTTTGTTGTCTTCGATGTAAGACTCGATAAGAAAACGATCAAACTTGTGAGCTAAATCAGGCTGGATTTTACTAACAAGACTCCTGACAACATCTTCATCGCAAATAGCGTTGCATTTATAAGCCATGCATCTAATCCTTTTGCTCTGACCTTCATTAATCTTTACAGTAAAATGCGTAGTCCAACCTTTAAAGCAAGCAAAACCACAGAGTATCCGTATAAATGCAACAACTAACTTCCTCTTGGAGATACGATGAAAATAAACTCACAGTTATTGCAAAAGCAATGGCCACAATCCATTCTTGTCATGTGATGATCACCAGCTACATCCTCTACGCAGATATCACAAGTGGTAGAAGGAGAAAAGGTGGGATCATGTTGAACAAGTGTAAGACCGGCACCAGAAAACAAGCAATCTTTGCCTTTCTCAACAAGAACAGCAAACAGTTTCTCAACGTCCCATCGGTGATGGATGAGAAGAGTCCGAGCCTGGTGCTCCTTAAGCGATAACAACTCCATCACTCTTCGCAGATCCTCCCTCTGTATTGACATTATTAAAAAAAAAACAGTAAGATGAAAACTGAAACAAACCAGAATCATTGCTCTTTTTTTTTTTTCTGTTACCTGCGCAGCCAAAAGCGATTCCTTTGTAATGACCTATAAACGATTAGGAAACAAAGGATTAGGCTTTAGAGCATTTATTTAATAAACGAAATTTCAGCATAAGAGACTTTGGAAAATGGACCTTGGGGGTATTATTTGCTGTGGAGGAAAGAGGTTGGAGGAGATTGGATTGATGATGATCAAGAGACTCTTCATCGGAGGTGTAATAGTAATCCTCCTCATCTCCGCTCAGATAATCATCCATCGATTGCAGAGAGATTATTAACTGATGGCTGCTGACAGGATTATTAGGGTTTAGAGCTTCGCCGGCGAGGGGGCTGAATCACCGGAATCGCCACAAAGATTGGAACATCATCTTCCCTGCTCACTTATAAAACCTCAAGTTAAACCATTTTTCTTTAGTTCAGTGTTTTGACCAGTTTTTAGATGATTTTATGTGAATTGGAAAATGTAAATTTTGTTAAACCAATCTCTAAAATTTCATATAAAATTATCAAATTTAGATTTTTATTAAAAATAGTTAAAGCACATTAAAATTTCTATATTACATTTTGTTCAATAAAACTGGATTTTAAAGAATTTTATGAACTAACAAATTCAATAACACTAGAATGTTTTTTTTTTTAAATCTACGTTTTGAAAAAGAATGAATTTGTCATTTAATACAAATCACCTCAAATTCTTAATTAATTACATCCTCTATGTAAATATTTATAAAACTGTTGGTAAGTTGAGGTATTTTCAAGTTTTACCTGGGTTGTACCCGGCTACAACCCGACCCAATTCAAACCGCAACCCAATAATGTTTATGGATCCAAAGCGGTGACCCAATTAAACCTAAACCCTTAAGCCCTCTTAAACCGAAGGAAACCGAGACCCAATTAAACCCAATTCATTTCCCCTCAATCTCAAACAAATCTTAGAGAAAATGAAATCCATATTAATTTCAAAGAGAGTTCTAAGAGCTAAGTGTAGAGAGTTTTAAGAGCTCTAAAACGACGGAAACAATGTCTAGAAACTACCGTGGACACGTTTCCTCTCTTCGAAGTAAAGAAGCAAACGAGAACTAAAACCTCGAAAGATTCGAAGAATCGAAGTAACAAATTCTAGATCGATGTCTTGTAAAACAACCCCATAGAAAAGACGATAAGATGAGAAACAAATGTGTTTGTACGTCTCATAAGGAAACCACATTGCCTCCACGTCTCGTCGCCCACAGGCAACAAGACACGTACCACGTCTCGTCGCCCACGGGGAACGAGACCATCATCAAATCTCGGCGCTACGGGCGGTGAGTCAGTCACCAAGTCTCGTCGCCCACAGGCGATAAGACCGTCATCAAGTTTCATCACTTGTGGGCGAGACACATATCACTATATCAGGGCGACAAGACCGTCACCAAGTCTCGTCGCCCCTGGGCGAGACATGTATCAGAGCGACGAGACCGTCAACAAGTCTCGTCACCCACAAGAAATGAGACACGTACCACGTCTAGTCGCCCATGGGCGACAAGGCTTTCTCCTCCTTGTCGTCCTCTCCTTCGAGTCTTAATCGAACTGATCCTTATTTCGTCTCGATCAAAGTTTATGTTGAAGTTTTGCGATAAAAATGGCAAAGACTTGTTTCTTGTAAAACTTCAAATCAATCGTATAAAATGGTAATGACTAACTCAACGCCATTGTTACCTTAACTATACGATCGGTTTTACCATTTTGCGGAACCAACAGTATAAAAACCAACATCTTATGGACGACGATTTCTCCGAAAGAAATTGTAAAAAAGATAAATCAAAAGACGGCACAAAACCATCTAAAACTCGATAAAAACCCACTTTCGATTTTAGACGAGAATGAGCTCAAAATACATTGAAGGTTTATTTGATTTTCGCAAAAGATAAATAGAAAGAGAATAAATGTCAAGTTTTCAAGATAATCATGAAATATCGAGATGATAAGGAATATTTCCGCGAAGAGATATACTTGAATCGGGGGCAAAAAAAGAAATACGAACGACCTTGGAGGCATATATAAGAGAAACCAAGGCAAGAAACACATGGACGGTTTTTAGAGCTCTTATAACTCTCTACACTTAGAAACCGTAGGCTATATTCTCGACAAGCTTGGTTTTTATGACTGGCACTCGATTACTAGACGAAATCCCATAGGCAGTTCGATCTGTTGTTCCACTCCTGTAATTGAACTACGTTTGGCTTGATCCTCGAAAAGGGTACGTAGGCAGCCTTCCATAAGGTTCAGTCCGAAATCAACAAAAATCTTTTTCTTGTCTTTTTCGTCTTTTGTTATCGAGCTGCGAATCAATTAGGTTTATTTTTTAGGTGGATAGAAATATAAAACTTGCTTACAGTTCTTGCGGACGAAGCTTTTATACTCTGTTGTATTGATAACAACAGTCTTATGTGAATTCGAAATAAAGATCTACTTTTTCTAAATTCGTTTTGTTATCTTTTTATATTATTCATATTTATTTGGTCACTTGTCGTTGACTCTTGCAGAGAATTCGGACCTCAAGAAAAGTAAGATATACTTTGCTTTGGACGTTCATAAAATCAACAGTGCGAATTTTGGTTCCCACAGTTTAGAGCTAGAAGGAGAGGAGGGGGGTGGATTACTCTTACATGCCAACAAAACTCTTGATCAAAACTTGTCTGGAAATACGACAGACAGAATAGCATCTCGCAACAACGCCGGTAAACAACTCCAGCATCGACTTCTCCTATGGCCAACGCTAACACAAACGCCACATCGCTCAAGAAAATTGAAAACCTAGTTGTGACTTTTCGCCACAAGAAGAGCACCAAAACGAGCTTGTGATTTCTCTGTCTAAACAGAATGGGCAATTGATATGCCATGACTTTTACATGTTTTCACCCATGATATATATATGTTTTTAGAGTCTTCTATATGCATTTGGTATTCTTTTAGAGTTTCAGGTCTAGGTACTCATTTGAAGCAATTGGAGCTTTTGGATTATTTTCAAGTATTGAAGAATGTTCTGCTAAAAACCCGAAGTCGGAGTCCAATTCTACGTTGAGAATCGATCTGACACTACTCCCTGATTGTTGATCCACGGTCCATACTTCCGCGAGTTTAATTATGTTTTGAAGAAATTACAAGTTTTATCAGAAGTTTCCTATATTGCAAGAAAAGTCCATGACCGAATATTAGACGACTTATTAGGTTTCTTAACAGTTTCGTAACCTAGGTTGGAACATATTGTTGCATCTATTGAGCTGCTTTCATAAGATTATAGAGAGAGATTTGGATTGGAAAGAGAGATCTGATCACTTTTACAGAGAAGATCTTGAACTCCTTATTTCTTTACTCTATCTTATTTTCATCTATGCAATTTATTCAGACTTTCATTATTGTCATGTCTGAGTAATTCTGTTGTTAGATTTAGGATTCTTAAAAGGTACAAATGGTTTACTGATCATATAATATTGTTAGGGTAATCTAACTAGTTCTTTATCTGGTTGTTCTTATCAAACATAGACTGAACACCTTAACGTTAGATCCTAGGATTAACTAGCATAAACGAGAGCTTGGCTATACCTGAACTGTAACTTAGATGAACTAAACTACTAATAACATATGAGAGTTGAATTAGGAGTTTAGAGAACTTATCAAGCTACAATACCGAATCTGTTTAGAAGTAGCGTCGATCAACACCACGTAGTGACCATCAATCGACAATCCGTTAGGACAAACAAGAGTTGTCTGTCTAAACCTTAAGTTTGTGTTTGAGAACGGTACTTCATTAAAACCCCAAATAATAATCTATTAATCTGCATTTCCTATCCTACATGAGAGTTCCGCTAAGTCGAATTCTTTCTCATCAATCTTAATAAACCAATTCTACATTGAAAATCACTATTTGCTGCTTTATAACAATTGTCTAGCTTTAATCCAAAAACAATGAATCGATTATATAATTTTAGAATCTCTGTGAATTTGATCTATATGTACTACAGCTGAACCTATTATTTGGAGAATAAGTTTTTCATAGGGTTAATTTGACAGCACATCAAATTTGGCACTGTTGCTGAGGACTCTTTCTTATTGCCATTAGATTTAGTTTAGAATATAGTCTATATTTTTACTTTTCTGTTTACTAATTTATTCTTTTCCTTTTCCTGATGACACATGTACTTTTGGGAGAGAATTCAGATTTTGCACTACAAGAATTGACTGACGACATGCATCCAACACCGATCAACGATCTTCCACAAGCATTGGGTGACACTCTTCCACCAGCCGTGATCGATACCGATCAGTCAGAAGCAGGTAAGTCCGCTTACTCTAATCTAGATAATCAGGAAATATTCTTAAAAGATCTAGAGGGTCATGCATGCAACAAAGCAAGCTAACTCATAAATAAACAGGGCCTGCAATCCCTAACCAAACTTCAAAAACTTTAGAAAATGATATGAAACGAAAATTGTCAATGCTTGATTACCTAAACCCTAGTAGGACCTATTCAAATAGGTCCGCGATTAGATTACCTGACAACTATACGAGAAGTTCTGAGCTTAATCTTGATTTCCTCGTCCTCGTACGTAAATATTCATTTAGTGGCTTCCCTACTGAACATCAAAACGATCACATCGAAATGCTAGAAGACATGGTGTATGAAGATCATAACCTCTGTAAGATATTTTCCTTTTTCCCTTGAAGGGGACGCCATGAGGTGGCTGGACCAGTTACCACCAAGATCCATGACTTGCTGTGAAGATATCAGAAGCGCCTTCGTATAACCACTTCTTTGACAAAGAGAGATATTGGGAAGCAAGAAGAGAATTATCCACATTCGTTCAAGGTAGCCGCGAACCCTTTAAAACGCATGGGCGAGGTTCGAGAGCTACCAGCCCGCATGTCCGCACCACGGCTTATCAGAACATCAACAACTTCTATAGATGCCTAAACTTAAACTATCAAACTACGCCTGACACAGCCAGCGAGGGGAACTTTGGTACTCGAAACCCCGAGGACGCTAAAAGGCTTATTGAAAACATAGCATTAGGTACAACTTTTGAGAAGAGGGATGTTAATGAGAAAGAGCCAACATCGTCTGCAGAGGAGAAGCACTTGATCAGAGTTAAAAAGAATCTAGCATCAGTAACAGCTCTCCTGGATGGACAAAGTAAACCTCAGCATATGATGAGGACGAAGCTATTTCTCCCGATTACGGAGAATGAGCTGCGTTCACCGATGGGATGAGTTTGAGCGATCAGCGATTTAGTGGCAGTTTCACAAGCAACTACGACACGAATGTGAAGGAACTAGGAAGAAGTACAAAAACAAAAATGAATCAAGTCTTCACAGGGAATTTTAGGGTAGCCGCCGACCTCAACAAAGAAGTGAGTGAAGTTATTCAAGGAGATGCCCCAGTTAAACTTTCTGAACCTGGCAGCTTTGTTATAGATCGCATTATCCACAATGAGAGATTCCGAAAGTTCCTTTGTGACTTAGGCTCCAGCGAAAATCACGAGATGGTAATTATGATGGTGAAGAATAGAATGGGGACGAAGAGGTAAAACTATAAGTAAAACTAGAATAATTCTGTTGAATGAAATCAATGTAAAACTAGGAATTATAAGTAAAAGTATAAGTAAAACTAGAAAAACTAAGTGAAACAATGGTAAAACTAGTAATTGTTGGGGTCAAAATTAGGTCACGATGGAATCAATGTCTAGAAACCACCGCGGACATGTTTCCTCTCTTCAAATTAAAGAAGCAAGTGAGAACTAAAACCTCAAAAGATTCGAAGAATCGAAGTAACAAACTCTGGCGTGATTTCTTGTAAAACAATCCAGAGAAAATATGATAAGATGAGAAACCAACGTGTCCGTACGTCTCATAAGGTAACCACATTGCCTCCATGTCCTGTCGCTCGTGGGCGAAGAGACACACACCACGTCTCGTCACCCACGGGCAATAAGAGATGTACCACGTCTCTTTACCCACATGCAACGAGACCGTCATCAAATCTCGTCGTAACGGGCAGCGAGTCCGTCACCAAATCTCGTCGCCCACGGGCGATGAGACCGTCATAAAGTCTCATCGCTCGTGGGTGATGAGATACGTACCCCATCTCGTCATCCATGGGCGACGATACCGTCACCAAGTCTCATCGCCCGTGGGCGAGAAACGTATAAGGGCGACGAGACCGGCATCAAGTTTCGTCACCCACATGCAATAAGACACATATCACGTCTATCTCCTCCTTGTCGTCCTCTCCTTCGAGTCTTGATCGAACTGATCCTTATTTCGTCTCGATCAGAGTTTATGTTGAAGTTTTGCGATAAAAATGGCAAAGACTTGTTTCTCGTAAAACTTCAAATCAATCGTATAAAATGGTAACGGCTAATTCAACGCTATTGCTACCTTAACTATACGATCGGTTTTACCATTTTGTGGAACCAACGGTATAAAAACCAACATCTTATGGACGACGACTTCTCCGAAAAAAATTGTAAAAAAGATAAATCAAAAGACGGCATGAAACCATCTAAAACTCGATAAAACCCCACTTTCGGTTTTAGACGAGAATGAGCTCAAAATACATTGAAGGTTTATTTGATTTTCGCAAAAGATAAATAGAAAGAGAATAAATGTCAAGTTTTCAAGATAATCATGAAATATCGAGATGATAAGGAAGATTTCGCAAAGAGATATACTTGAATCGGGGGCAGAAAAAGAAATACGAACGACCTTGGAGGAATATATAAGAGAAACCAAGGCAAGAAACACATGGACGATTTTTAGAGCTCTTATAACTCTCTACACTTAGAAACCGTAGGCTATATTCTCGACAAGCTTGGTTTTTATGACTGGCACTCGATTACTAGACGAAATCCCATAGGCAGTTCGATCTGTTGCTCCACTCTTGTAATTGAACTACGTTCGGCTTGATCCTCGAAAAGGGTACGTAGGCAGCCTTCCATAAGGTTCAGTCCGAAAGCAACACAAACCTTTTTCGTGTATTTTTCGTCTTTTGTTATCAAGCTGCGAATCAACTAGGTTTATGTTTTAGGTGGATAGAACTAGTAAAATCGCTTATAGCTCTTGCGGCCGAAGATTTTATACTTTGTTGTATTCATCAATCTTAATAAACCAAATCTACATTCAAAATCACTATTTTACTGCTTTATAACTATTATCTAGCTTTAATTCGAAAACAGTGAATCCATTATGTAATCTTAGAGTCTCTGTGGATTTGATCCCTATTTACTACAGCTGAACATATTATTTGAGAGATTCAGTTTCTCATAGGGTTGATGTGAGAGCACATAAAATTTGGCGTCGTTACTTGGGACTCTTTCTTATTGCCATTAGATTTAGTTTAGAATATAGTCTATATTTTTACTTTTCTGTTTACTAATTTATTCTTTTCCTTTTCCTGATGACACATGTACTTTTGGGAGAGAATTCAGATTTTGCACTACAAGAATTGACTGATGACATGCATCCAACACCAATCAACGATCTTCCACAAGCGTTGGGTGACACTCTTCCACCAGCCGTGATCGATACCGATCAGTCAGAAGCAGGATAGTCTTAAAAGATCTAGAGGGTCATGCATGCAACAAAGCAAGCTAACTCATAAATAAACAGGGGCTGCAATCCCTAAACAAACTTCAAAAACTTTAGAAAATGATATGAAACGAAAACTGCCAATGCTTGATTACCTAAACCCTAGTAGGAACTATTCAAACAGGTCCGCGATTAGATTACCTGAAAACTATACGAGAAGTTCTGAGCTTAATCTTGATTTCCTCGTCCTCGTACGTAAAGATTCGTTTAGTGGTTTCCCTACTGAACATCAAAACGATCACATCGAAATGCTAGAAGACATGGTGTATGACGATCATAACCTCTGTAAGATATTTTCCTTTTTCCCTTGAAGGGGACACCATGAGGTGGCTGGACCAGTTACCACCAAGATCCATGACTTGCTGTGAAGATATCAGAAGCGTCTTCATATAATTACTTCTTTGACAAAGAGAGATATTGGGAAGCAAGAAGAGAATTATCCACATTCGTTCAACGTAGCCGCGAACCCTTTAAAAACGCCTGGGCGAGGTTCAAGAGCTACCAGCCTGCAGGTCTGCACCACGGCTTCTCAGAACCCCACCTCATCAACACCTTCTATAGAGGCCTAAACTTAAACTATCAAACTACGCTTGACACAGCCAGCGAGTGGAACTTCTGTACTCGAAATACCGAGGATGCTAAAAGGCTGATTGAAAACATAGCATTAGGTACAACTTTTGAGAAGTGGGATGTTAAGGAGAAAGAATCAACATCGTATGCAGAGCAGACGCACTTGATCAGAGTTAAAAAGAATCTAACATCAATAACATCTCTTCTGGATGGACAAAGTCAACCTCAGCATATTATGAGGACGAAGCTATTTCTCTCGATTATGGAGAACGATTTTCGTTCACCGATGGGATGAGTTTGAGCGATCAGAGATTTAGTGGCAATTTCACAAGCAACTACGAAGCGACTGTGAAGGAACTAGGAAGAAGTACAAAATCAAAAATGAATCACGTTTTCACAGGGAATTGTAGGGTAGTCGCCGACCTCAACGAAAAATTAGATTTAATATACTCGGAACTAACAGCAAAGTAGCTATGAGTGAACAAATTAAGAGGATCGATAACCAAGCTTTGCATAATGTCGTGTCAATCAGGAGAGAAGATGGATTCCTACCAGGAAGGACATACACAAACCCTAGGATTCAAGTCAGTGTTATAATGTTAAGAAGCGGAAAACCACTTATTCCCAGTGCGAAAAAGCATCACTATTGATGAATTTACATAAATCGCGCAAGATGGAAAAGAGGAATCAAACCCAATATTGCTTGACATTGACGAGCATGGTCCAGACATTCTTCCCGAAACTAAAGAATTAGAACAAGTTGATGACTTATAGGAATTGCCAACTAAATTAAATGATGAAGAAATATAATTGGGAGCTCATGAGAGTATCGATCAACGCTCAGACCCAAGCATCAGTATTTAAAAGACTTGATATCCTTACCCTTGTGAGTTTTGGCTCTCTTCCTTATACCAAGAAATAATGAGCTTTGAATCACGTTAAGAGCTCTCACAAGATAGTCCCTCATTGTATGATATCCCACCCTATACTTCTTGCAGACTTTAGGACTTATGCGTCCAAGTGATATCATACAATGGCGTCAACCTCTCATTGCATACTCAGTCACACTAAACTTCCTTTAGTTTGGGGACTAACACGTCCAGTGATGATATGCAATGGCATTAGACATTTGTCTTGACACTTTGGTTTGGTTTATCATTGTATCACTTCTTGTGTACCTATTGTCACCACAACTCAATGCAAGATTAGATCATCCCATTGGGACCAAACCAAGATGACACAACAAGAACAAGATCAAGCATTATCAGCTTCTCTAGATGCAATGCTTGAAAGAAAGCATTAGATAAATTAATCATCGATATGCCACTGAGCGATGCTGAAAAAATTTCACCCGCAATCAAGAAATACGTCAAAAATGCGGTATCACAAGGTTTTCAACAGACGGAACATAGCGTAATCATGGTGTCCGAGGAATTGAGTGCAGTTATCCAAGGAGAAACCCTAGTTAAACTTCCCGACCCAGGTATATTTGTTATAGATAGCACTATCCACGATGATAGATTCCGAAAGTCTCTTTTTGACTTAGGCTCCAGCGTAAACCTATTGCCTTATTCAGTTGCAATCGCCCTCGGACTAACTCAGTTCAAACCCACCACAATCACTCTCGTTTTATCTGATAGATCTACTAGGACCCCATAAGGTGTACTTGAAGACGTATCCATACGCATTAATCAATGCCATATACCTGCAGACTTCATAGTACTGAAATATGGGAAAGAACCTAAAAATCCTCTTATATTGGGAAGATCATTCCTGGCTACAGCTGGAGCGATCAATTATGCCAGAGAAGGTCGTATATGTCTCAACATCGGTATGTTACTGATGGTTTTTGACATGGAGAAGAGAGTCAAGAAACCTTTGATCGACGGTCAAGCCTACTATATAGATCTCCTTTCTAAACTAGTTGAAGAATCATTCATGGATGTGTTCTAACGATTCCTTGGAGAGAACCATCACTTCCTGAAAAGGAAATTTTCGCGCTAGATGACCGAGCTGACGAATATACAAGATTAATGGATACCACCAAAGAGGTAATGCATGTCGACATTGAAGAGAACGATTTCTAGTCGATTGTCGATCATCACCAGGATGTAAGAATCGATCGACAACACTCTACAACCAACAATTGGAGTTCAGAAAAGGCATCAAAAATTGAACTTAAATAACTTCCAGAAGGTCTTAAATATGCTTTTCTTTACGACAACTCTTATCATGTCATTATCAATGCCAAACTTAGTAGTGGAGAGCAAGCGTTACTGCTGAATAAGCTACGAAAGTATCGCAAGACCCTTGGGTATTCCCTAAATGACATCTCAGGAATCTCTCCCAATTTATGTATGCATAGGAGACACTTAGAAGACGAATGAAAGTGATCTGTTGAACACCAGAGGAGATTAAATCCAAATTTGAAAGAAGTAGTCAAAAAGGAAATCATGAAACTTCTGGAAGTAGGTGTTATTTACCCGATTTTATATAGTTACTAGGACAGTCAAGTTCATGTCGTTCCTAAAAATGGAGGAATTACGGTGGTGAAAAATGACAAAGATGAATCAATCTCGATGAGGACTGTGACTGGACACATAATTTGTATCGATTACAGGAAGCTAAACATTGCCACCAGAAAGGATCATTTCCCTCTACCCTTTATCGATCAAATGTTGGAAAGGCTAGCAAGCCATCAATACTATTGTTTTCTTGATGGATATTCAGGATTTTCCAGATCCCTATTCATTTGGACTATCAAGAAAAGACTACATGCACTCGTCCCTACGGAACATTCGTATATAGCAGGATGCCCTTTGGACTTTGTAAGCCTCATGCTACTTTCAAAGATGCATGATGTCTATATTCACAATAACGTAGAAGGAGTCACTAGCTGTGGTGTTCTCTTTCGAAAACTTTCATTCCTATCTAGTCGGTTCAAAAGTAGTTGTCCACACCGACCACGAGCCTTGAAATACTTAATGCAGAAGAAAGATAAGAAACCTAGATTTTTAAGATGGATTCCAATGCTACAAGAATTTGACATAGAAGTGAAGGACAAGAAAGAAGTAGAAAGCGGAGTAGCAAATCACATATCGCGAATAAGAGTCGAAGACGACATCCCTATCGATGATTTCTTACCTACAGAGAATGTATACTAAACATAATCTACTTTTTTTGGTAATGGGCATTCATCATCTGAGGAAGCATCGATCCATACTTATACAAAAGTATCGAACGACACCTTAGATGAGGAGGATAACGAAGTCATTATTAAGATCGAAATAAGTGTTACTTGTAACCCTTCGGTTTTCAATCAAGATTCTCTTAGAGGTAGAAGTTAAGTCGGAGTGTATTCATTAAATACCACTAACAGACCATTGTACGCAGATATAGTAAACTATCTAGCGGCTGACGTAGAACCATAATTCTTTAAAGGGTATCACAAACATAAATTTCTGAGAGAAATCTGGAGATATCACTGGGATGAACCTTACCTTTATAAACATTGTATTGATGGCATATAGAGACGTTGTGTTGCTTAAATCGAAGTTCCAAATATCCTATATCACTGCCATGGATCAGATTACGCAGGGCATTACGCCAGTTTCAAAACTGTACCAAAGATCCTTCAGGCAGGCTTCTGGTGGCCAACCATGTTTTGAGATACTCAAGCTTACAGTGCAAAATGCGACCCCTGTCAAAGAAGAGGAAAATTCAACAAACGACACGAAATGAAGCAAGAATTCATACTTGAAGTAGAAGTATTTGATTGTTAGGGCATCGATTTATGGGCCCTTTCCCTTCTTCGCACGGAAAAAATACATCCTAGTTTCTGTAGATTATGTATCCAATTGGGTCGAAGCAATAACAACTCCAAAAATGATGTTGTCGTAGTCATTACACTCTTTAAAAGCATATTATTTCCCAGATTTGGAGTTCATCGAATATTTATAACTGATGGAGGTACCCACTTTATTAACAAAGTGTTTGAAAAAACTACTCAAGAAACATGAAGTTCACTGTCGAGTAGTTACACCCTCTCATCCACAAACCAGCGGATAAGTAGAAGTATCCAACAGTCAAATCAAAGAAATTTTAGAAAAGACGGTAGGATCAACCCGAAAAGATTGATCCACAAAACTGGATGATGCACTTTGGGCTTACCGAACAGCAATTAAACGCCATTAAGGACCACTCCATTTCACCTACTCTATGGGAAACATGTCATCTCCCGGTAGAATTAGCACACAAAGCAGCATGGATAGTTAAGATGACAAATTTTTATAGCAACCCAGCTGCAAAAATGAGACTAATACAACTTAACGAGTTAGATGAAATTAGGTACCACGCTTATAAAAATTCCAAGTTGTACAAAGAGAGAACGAAAGCCTATCACAAAGAGAGAACGAAAGCCTATCACAAAAAGATCATTTCTAGGCATTTCGAACCTAAAGACCAGGTACTTCTGTACAGCTCTCGTTTGACGTTATTCCATGGAAAGTTGTGTTCTCGTTGGTCAGGACCCTTCACTGTCAAAGAAGTTACGCCGTATGGAGCGATCGTTTTGATTAACTCAAAAGGCAAATTAAGATTTCACGGTGAATGGACAAAGGGTAAAACACTATTGTGAAAAAAGCAGAAATGCCACACTCTCAGACCGTGTGTCTAGAGCTGCCAACACCCGACTGATAAAGCCCTTTTTGTCAACCTAACGATCTTAGACAAGCGCTCAGTGGGAGAAACCCACTTGTAAATATCTAAATTATGATTAAAATAAAATAAAATAATAAGTAATAAGTAATAAATAATAAATAATTATAATATATTTATAGGGTTTTCAAAGTGAAAAAGTGTAAATATATTATAATTATTTATTATTTTATAATATATTTACTTATTACTTATTATTTTATAATATATTTATAATTATAATATATTTATACGGTTTTCAAAGTGAAAAAGTGGACATTCAACTGCTCTACCTACAACTAGCTCGGCATATCCCTAGGAGTTCTGGCAGCGACTGGCGTTATGGAGTGCGAAGGTTCTTTCATCTCCTTCTCATCCACGGCGTCCTTCTTCTAGATCTAACCACGCGTAGGTGTTAAGGCCATTGATCCTATCCAGTCGGCCTTTGTCGTGGATAGGGTTCCTGCGAGTTTCCGATATGTTCTCTGGTTCTGTGGTGACGTCGTTCGGAAGCAACATCAGTTGTGTGGCTCACGGTTTTGATCTCAATCAACCATTGATATAGATCCTCTACAGGATATATCCACCCACATCGTCCTTCTTTCTAGCTAGCTTGAACGGCAAGGCGTTGGATCCTACTCTGAAACTGTTTTGCTTATTGCTCTTTACTACAAGGCTTGATCTCCACCAGTCCACGGTATAGTCCTCCATTGGAATATATCCGCGTAGATCTGGTTTTCAAAAGACGCTTTGTTGCTACTCCAACTTGATTTTGGTGCAAGAAATCTTTTATGATGCCGAGCTCTCGTATTGCTGCTGGTTTAAAAGGAAAGGATGTCTGGTACGATGATGATGATAATGATGATGATGATGATGATGATGATGATGATAATGATGATGATGATGATGATCCAATGCTATTGGATGACCAGGCTGATGAAGAGCAGATTAACGAGTATAGGCTCTCTCTTATTGGGAAAGTTCTGAACCCATACAAGCAGAATGTTTCTAAATTAATTGACTACATGTTAGGTTAGTGGAAGATGCAAGATAGAAAGACTTCTCCTGAGCTAGGGAATGGACACTTTCTGTTTAATTTTAGTAATGAGGATGATCTCAATGTTGTCTTGAACATCCCCATCAAGCTCTTTGTCGTCATGTGTCATAGCCAAGAAGCTTGACTTCTTTTCCTTCGCACAGTTAGAAAAATCCTTAACAGGTTCCATGGCAACTTTATGGTTGCCCCACGTAAACATTATCACATTGTCTCGACCACGATATGTGATATTGTTATCATACTGCCAAGGTTGTCCAAGAAAAATGTGACAACATCCATGTCAAGAACGTCACAAGTGATCTCCTCTTTATATTGTTTACCTATAGATATGAGTACTTTGCAAGGCATGCTAACTCGAACTTGTGATACTCTCTTTACCCAACCAAGGCCATATGGTTTCTCATGATGGGTCGTGGGTAACTTCAGATTCTCCACCAGCTTTTGAAAAACTAAATTCTCCGAGCTTCCATTATCCAAAATCACATTACACACCTTGTTTTGATTAGAACAATGTGTTCTACACAAATTCTTACGTTGGCCTTCTTCTTTAGATACAAACAAGACTCGTTGCAGCACAAGGTTTATCATCTCTCCAGATTCTTCTTCAGCGAATCCAGCTCCCTCATATTCTTCATTCCCAGCGAAATCTCCTTCATCCTCTTCACATTCTTCTTCTATTATAGCAATTGTTTGCCGACTTGGACAGACATTTGATTTATGACCATATCCTTGTCAACGGAAACACTTGTCAATGGAAAGATTAGGATAAAAGTTGTTATGTCTTTGAGCTGGTGTTTTTTTCAGTTGTGTAGTATTAGAGCTACTAGCTCCTTTGTTTCCCGGATTGGAGTCTCTATTAGCTACACTCTTTTCTTTTTCACTCGTTGGTTCAAAACTGGTCTGAGACGTGTTTCTTCTAAATGTTGAGAACCCTCGTGATGACTTCTCCATTAACTCGGCTTTCAACGCTAGACTAGAAGCTTCTTGCATGGTTCATACGGTTTGCAAACCCATTTTTCCCTGAAGAGAACCCTTTAAACCGCTGATGTACCTAGCCACCTTCCGATTCTCTGTTTCCCTAACTCATTGCATTCAAAGAAACACAAGAATTCAGTTGTGTATTCAGTCACAGTTTTGTTTTCTTGAACAAAATCGAGATATATCATGTAAAGAATTTGTTCGTAATTTTCCGGTATGAATCGCTCGAGCATTAATTGCTTCATTTGGCGCCAAGTCTTAACTGGTCCTCTCCTTTGTCTTTGCCTTTGGATAATGAATTTATCCCACCATACTGCAGCAGTCTTCTTCAGTCTGATTGCTACCATCTTAACTTGTTTACTCTCAAGAACACCCATGACATGAAAAAAAATGATCAACATCAATTTTCCAATCAAGAAACTTCTCCACTCCCATAGTTCCATAGAACACTCGAATATCTTTCTTTACTCGATAATCATGATTATTTTGCTGTTTTCCTTCAGCTATTTCTTCCTTTGATTCTTCATCTGAACTGGAATTATCAACAACAACATCACGCATGTTTCTACCTTGTTGACCCCGAATTTTTTCTCTTTCTCCACCTCTTTGACCGGCGTTATTAACCTGATTGGGAAAAGCCGCAACCTGATTAGTTAACGATGTTACTAAATTTGTCAATTGAGGAGTTACAGTAGTGAGGTTTGTGGTTGCCTCCTTTAAACCTTCTGCGAAACCCTCGAAGTCGGCTTTGGTTGCTAGTTGATCACCCATGGCTGATCAAGCTTCGAAAAGAGAAGGATAAAACCTTGCTCTGATACCACTTGACGCAGTCGGCAGGTTAGCAAACACTAACCCTTAAATCAAAATCAAGCTCTCAAGCAAGAACTCGAATAAGAAAGCTCTGGAATCCACCAAAAAAGATAAAAGCTTGAAAACTTCTATTGATAAGAAATAAGATTGTTTAAAAAAGAATACCTAAAACCCTCTTATATAGAGAGAGCCTGAAACATAAAATGAAAAAGGAAATCTAGTAAATTCCTCTAGAAAATGAAAACACTAAATAAAAGGAAAACTTCTAGAAAACAATAGATTAGATTTTGTAAGTCTAAGATTCTCCTACATCACGACACCTTCCATTAGATATTGAAATCAAATTGGTTCACGTAATGTACAACAAATGGCAAACAGAAGAAAAATAAGTCTATATATATAACCAAATGACAATTTATATATTCATACCTATTTTAAATGAATGTGTTTTTTTGTGAAAATAGACAAAATTTTAAAACTCATGATAAATGGCAGATCAAAATATTCAGTTATACTATCAAAAGCATCTAATTTGGAAAACAAAACGACTATATACAAAAGAGAAGTTTACTCAAACAGTACACATTGTAGGACATATTACTAGTACCATACAAATCTTTTTTATTACTGTCATTTTTTTAATACTCAACGTGCCTTTTTTACGTTGTCAGAAAAAACTATTTACAAGAATGGCATTACTTTTTAATGCCACATAAGTAAAAAATCAGCGCCACGTAAGAATGCGCTGACATGTATTAATGAATTCAGCCGTAAAGAGCTACAAACTTTGTTACATCTAAGTTATGGTTACGTTACGGCTGAGTTAAACAACGCGGCTGACTTATGAGAAATTGACTGACTTACGAACACAAGTTACGGCTAACTTATACATCAGCGGGCTGATTTCTCAAAAAAATCGGATGAGTTATTGTTAAGAAACGACTGAGTTATGTTTCGTCGGCTGATTTAATGATCATTGCCTAGTTAAGTTATTAAATTTACGGCTGGCTTATGTGAGGTTGTTACGGCTGAGTTATATTTAATCAACTATAATTGGTTGGATTAACAATAAACTCAGTTTAGTTACAGTTGACTTTTTAGCGAAAGATTAATTAATAGAATAACATTCATTTGACGGCTGATATATATATATATGACGATACAGCTTACTTATGATTTTCATGCTAGTTACAGCTGATTTATTAGCAAAAGATTAATTACTGAAATAGTATTTATGTTTCGGCTAACTTACGTTGTACATGATTGATGATTTATTTAGGCTGAGTTATGTGTTCGTTTGGCGGTTGGTTTACCGATTTTTCATGTCATTAGCTTTTATTTGTCATTTCGTTACCAACATTACAACAATAAAATTATGGTTCATTTTATTTATCTATCTTCTTTATCTTATTATTCATCTTTCTCTAAGATCTTATTCATCTTTCTCTAAGATGTCATAGATTCGATAATTATTGTTTCCGATAAAGTAGAAAGAGAAAAAGACAAATATGCAAGATTCATCATCCAAATTTATTTTAAATCCAGAAACTAAAAGAAAATTAAAAAGAAATATATAGAAATTATGAATCAAAAAATATATCAATCAAATAAACAACATAAATAAAAAAAATGAAAATCGTCTTCGCAATGACGTTTTATCAAAAGTAAGTATTTACTCTTGTCGGCTCCTCATTGGTGACGACTGTATCGAAAAGTGATGACGTTTGCTGGCCTACGTCATTGTTATGACGACTGTATCGGAAAAGAATATTTCCCAAAAAGATGCTTCAAGTTTAAAAATGAGCGCTCAATAATTTAACACCTCTCAATAATTTATCTTTATCGAGATAAATTAACATTCACTTAATCTTATTAACTTGTTTACTGGAGACCATATTAGATTCAAATCAATAGTTTAATTACTAAATTTTCTTTTATAAAGTTATAAGTGCAACAGTTATACTTTATTGCTTCTATTTAGTATTCACCATCAATATTTTTTGGAAAATACAATAAAACACACAAAAAAAAACTCTCTAATCATATTCTTGATAAAAAAAAACTATTTGCAAATTAGGTAAAGGGTTAAAGCCTAAAAACAGCTACTTATGTTCGAAGTTCCCAAAAAATTTTATAATGAACTATCATTAATCTACCACGTTCAATGCACAATCAATAAATTTATTTTTATCGCTGTCGTTAGAGAAACCTTTTGTTTTCTTGCCTAAATGCTGACAAGCTTTTACAATGAATGCAAACTATGATTTCAGTGTTTGAAGTTGTTTTTAGAGGATTCACGACTAAAAAAACGCACAG
>CAJHQP010005059.1:0-49304 GCA_905132765.1 Moricandia arvensis | reverse complement strand
CTATCCTCCCTATCAACCACAGAGCATCCTAGGGGCGCATCATTTTCACCAAGTCTGATCTTTAAAACACAATTTAAGCAAGCACAGCAGCAATGGACAGATATCTTTTAGATTCTATCCAAGATACATTCTCTGAATCCTAATCAACAAGACTAAGCATTCAGGCAATAACACCATCAATTTTCCTAAGGGCAGAAGAAAAACAATTCTTTCAAGACAGTTTAACAACCTTAGGCAGATTCGAAACAAGAGATTGTGAGAATAGAGAATTAAGTAACCAGAGTAAAAGTAACCAGAGAATAAGTAGAAAATAGAGAATGATGTAACCAGAGTATTAGCAGCCAGAGAATTGGAGAATTATGGAGAATAAGTAACCTGGGAATCAGAGAAAAGAGAATAGAGAATATAGAATAGAGAATTGCTCAAGAGTTCTAATGGACAGAGTGTTGGAATGAAGAAGAAAGAAGTACCAGTTGAGAGTGAAGGTTGCTTGTGCAAAGATTGTGCAAAAATAATTATGTGCAACGTTTGTACAAAAAAGATTATTTTGCACAAGATTTGCACAAGAAAGAAAATGATGTGCAAAGTTCGGGTCATCCTCAAAACACCCAAAGATCAATGTGCAAAACAAGGGTTGAAGATAATCTTTTGGTGCAGAGTTTGTGCAAAAGAATCAAGACCAATGTGCAAATCTCGGGTCATCTCATCTCGACCAGAAACCAAGTCACTGGCGCCAAGGAAAGTTTGAATTCAAATGGAGCCAAGATGAGGAAGTCACATGCTGAGCTTAAGAGCTGTTATGACCTGTCATTGTCCCTCATTCTGGACGTGCCCAGCCTGTTCCAGCCAGTCTGCCCTTCTGATTCCCCTTAATATAGTTGTTTATTCAGACCACAGTTTATTCATTGTTTATTGTCTTTGTTTTCTTGTTGCTTCTTTGGCTATATTAAGCCCTCCTTGTCCACGAAATTCATTAATCTGAATGGGGTAGTTCCCCTTTCTTCTTCACCACTCTCTGGTCTCATTACTCTCTCATAATCTCTGGTTACTCAAACTCTCACAAACATTCTCATAATTCTCTCTTAAACTCTGCATAATATCTCATACTCTCTGAAGTGAAAGTTAATTCTCTCCTTCACCAATTCTCTTATTCTGTTGTTTCTCTATCCTCCATACTCTCTATTCTCTGGTCTTTTGACCCTAATCTCTTATACTCCTCCTAAATCTCTCTTATTATCCAATACTCTCCATTGCAGTCTCTTTGATTCTCACTTAGTCTCTCATTCTCTTTCTCTTTAAATCCGACCACTCTCTGGTCTAAACACCACTCACACACCATAATATGTCTATTCTCACATGGTATCAGAGATCCCAAGCTCCTGAAACTCACAATCTTCCGCAAATCAAACAGAAGCTAACCCTCATTGCTGTTTCAAACTATTGGGAAGTTTCTGTCTTGTTGGTTGTTCAGTCTCTTCAAGAGGAAGAAGACTGAAATCATGGCGTGTACAAAGGCTTCCCAAGGTCTATCATCCTTCCTCCTGTTCAGAATGAAGAGATCTCTTGGAGAAAGAAGGTTTTGGAGCTGTTTGGCAAACAAAACTCCAAACCATGTTTGTATCAGCGATTTTCATGTTCTTTCCAAGATGGAGTCTCTCACTGTGTTCCAGAAGGTGGCTCCTGGTAATCAGGAAGCAATGAGGGGTGTTAAGCATGAGAGGTTCAAGGGGAAAGCACAAACAAAGAAGTGGAGTTGGGTAGAGAACCCAAAATCCAAATCTGCCAAAGTTCAAGTGAACCATATGCCTTGGAGGTTCAAGGAACCAGCCCAGGTTCCTTGTTTGTAAGTTAAATCTCTTTACCTTGAGTAAAGATCGTGTCTTTATGTCTGGTTGTGTTGAGTGGTGTGTTTAGTATCTTAGGGACAGTTCAAAATTGCTAGAGTTGTTGAACCTAGTTTTTGTCCCATGATACTTAAAAGTTGTGTGTGTATTGTTCTAGGATTCTTTAAAGCTTACTAGCATGTTATGTATAGTTTCTGTCATAGAATCATTGTTTGTATTGTGTCTGGCCTAAGTGAGTTGCTTAATCTCAGTTTGTGTCTTGTTGCATTGCTAATGGTCTAGGAGAGTTTCCTGGTCATGTGCTGCATTCATGGTTGTGTAGCTTGACTAGATGAGTTGTCTAGTCTAAGCTACTGTCATAAATTGTCATTTCATTTTGTTACTGTCATATGTGTGATAAAATGAGCCTAGATGCCTTGTAATTGATGAGTTATCATGCTTGAACATTTAGTGAATTGGATTGCTTGGATTTGAGCTAAATGATTGTTTAGATTCTGTCCATTGCATTTTCTTAAAACATTGGGATCAGAATTGGTGAGTTATCAATGTCTGATCCTAGTGTGTGTGGTCTGATTCTTGTTGGAGTTTGAGTGATGTTTCAGGTACACAAGAGGTGCTCTCTGCCCATCATCAAACAGAGACAAAGAAGAAGGTTTTGCCCATGTGTTCAGAGCCTACACATGATGTATATTCCTGGTTTATCCAGAGCCTACACATGATGTGTATTCCTGACCATGGAGAGATATTTTTTTTGGAGAACCGGTTGACTTAAGCGCAGGCTGTTTGGTTTTTGCGCTCCTGGTTCAAAGAGACAAGCAAGGAAAACTGGTGGTTTAAGGCAATGGAGCAGAGACCAAGGGTGGATCAGTTGGCTTAAGCGCAGGTGTTGGTACTGTTGTGCTCCTGGTTCAAGTTCAGTGTTGCTCACTTCCAAGCTTGGTCCTTCACCTATACTCTCTGGATCAAGCTTGAGGAGAGGTAATGGTGAGCAATCCTGAAGGTCCAAGTCATCCATTGCCTCACCTCAGATCAGAAGGAGGATTCAAGTGTCCAAAAGACACTCCTCATTATTCTCGTTTCACCAAATGCAAGGGGAGTAACCATTTCATTCTTTGAGTTAAAATTTGATTGGTTTATGCCTTGAGAATTGATGCAAGTGTTTATGCATTATGTTGTAGGTACTTGGATTTCTCTGTAGCAGAAGCTGGTGGCCCCTTAAGTCCTTTCAACATGGCGAGTAGTCAGAAGAGAGGGGGAGACACAACTGGCCTTAAGAAGAGTTCCAAGATGATGGTGCGTGCAAGTGGTGGAGTTCACATTTTCACCACAAGTTAGGCCATGATCCAGAGCCTAAGGACTCCACCATGAATTATCTGAAGTTCCTTAGGCTCACTGGCCAATCCCCAGGCTTTGAAGAACTCTACTCTTTTCCTTAGCTGGTTTTGTCCCAAATGGGTTTTCTGGCTAAGGTTTTTAATGAGGGAGCTTCTTCAAGGTTCCAAGCTTGTCCAAGGATCTCCTATGGTCAAGCTTGAGGGGGAGTGTTGGAATGAAGAAGAAAGAAGCACCAGTTGAGAGTGAAGGTTGCTTGTGCAAAGATTGTGCAAAAATAATTATGTGCAAAGTTTGTGCAAAAAAGATTATTTTGCACAAGATTTGCACAAAATATGTGCACAAGATTTGCACAAAAATAATTATGTGCAAAGTCTTTGTTGTCTTGTTGCTTCTTTGGCTATATTAAGCCCTCCTTGTCCATGAAATTCATTAAGCTGAATGGGGGAGTTCCCCTTTCTTCTTCACCACTCTCTGGTCTCATTACTCTCTCATAATCTCTGGTTACTCAAACTCTCACAAACATTCTCATAATTCTCTCTTAAACTCTGCATAATCTCTCATACTCTCTGAAGTGAAAGTTAATTCTCTCCTTCACCAATTCTCTTATTCTGTTGTTTCTCTATCCTCCATACTCTCTATTCTCTGGTCTTTTGACCCTAATCTCTTATACTCCTCCTAAATCTCTCTAATTATCCAATACTCTCCATTGCAATCTCTTTGATTCTCACTTAGTCTCTTATTCTCTTTCTCTTTAAATCCGACCACTCTCTGTTCTAAACACCACTCACACACCATAATATTTCTATTCTCACACAGAGTTTTTCTCTGTTTTCTTGAGTTTTGCGGAAGCATAAACAGCTAGGACATCCAATACTAATCAAGAGTTTGGTGCTTTATTAGCTGAAACACGATGGACCATTGAACAATTAATTTGCTCATTGATCTTAGACATGTGCCACTGGAATAACTCATGAACTGATGTTTTCCAGGGCTTGCAACAAAAGAACCAATAGAATAACACATGAACAAGTGTTTTTTGTGGCTTAGACAACAATGAATCCAATGAATCAAAACAGTTTGTCCACTGGTCAAAGAAATGCTCCATTAAGAAAAAGCTATTACCCAATGGATAAAGCACAATGGTGAAGCATTTTTGAAATCTTTCTCTTCCTCAAGCTTGATTCAAGATACTAACAAGTACTGACCAAGCTAATAGCATATCAGAGTGGGAGAGAAATGATTTATTTAAACAAAACAGAGATAAAAGAGGTGAGTTTAATCCCAAAGAAGAGCAACAAAGCTCTGATACCATGTTGGAATTCATGAGTGTTTGTCTCATGTAAGGAGTGATTCATTCAACTTGTGACTGAATCCCCTTCAACCATACAACAGGAACTCACCATTCAAGATCAGAGACAACCAACTTGTGGTTGAATCCTCATACACAACTTACTTTATAACCAAGAATCCTAGAGAGTAAACTGGCTATATGAAGCAGAAACTCTCTAGTATGAATCTATCCTTCTAAAGTAACACAACACTTTGAGTTTGTGGACCAAAGATGAAAAGGATTTAGAATCAGTAATCCAGAGTTTAAGAAGTAGATAAAGAAGAGTTTAGAGTGAGTTTTACAAGTATTAGGCTGCCTTAAGAGAGATAGAGTTAAGGCAGCCTCTAAACCATAATGCTTAACTCCTTACATTGTGAATATTGTTTAGACACAAGAAAGAGAAAGAGACACACGAATTTAGAGAGAGAAACTTGTATTGACTCAGGTTAAATGTTACAAGTGATGGAGAAGCCTTTAAATAGGCAATACACATGATTAAACATTTACTAAAACATGAAAACATAAACAAATAATTCTGTAGGGACTGAGAAGAGGCCAAAGAGGATACATCCAAGGTCTGGCTCGTCCAAGAAGAGTAGAAAGGGACAGGAGGAGAGGCACAACCTTCCTTGGTGATAGTGACAGCTCTACACAACTCCTTATGCACCCATGTGACTTCTTCTTGCTTAATTCAAAGCAGATCCTTTCTTTTGAATTCAAAGTGATTTCCTTGACTTCTTAGAGGTTCCCAACGTCCATATTAGTCTCCACAACTTATTCCTTGCCTTGCAAGTCAGGTTAGGTCATGTGGTAGCTTGTGGAGCAAGTCTATACAAACAGAACCAAATTGGCTTCTCTTGATGAACTTATCCTTGGATCATCAACCACCATCTTCTTCTGGTCATCCCTTTATTTATTTTAATAATATCCAGAGTCTAAGAGTGTCTAAGTTGGTGTGTCATATCCGATTTAGCCATCTAGGAGTATCAAGAGATCATCCATCCCTCTTGTGTCACCATTCAATCCACAAACCTTGAAGAACTTGAGTCTCTGATTCGTTCCTGCAAGGATCTATCCTCCCATCAACCAAAGAAGCATCCTAGGGTCGTGCATGTCGTATCAGAGAAACATTGGTTAGGTACCATGGCAGGAGATCAGAAAGGAGTCCTCACTAAGGATGAAAGGCTGTTACTTAAGGCTATGAATGCTCAGATGCAGCAGAAGATGAAAGCCAGCCATGATAAATTTCGGCAGGAGTTTAGACAGGGTCTCCAACAAGCTACTGGTCATAGTCGTGAGTCTAGAAGCAAAGATAGGAGACTGAGAAGTCGGCATGAAGGCAAAGGCAGTAGCAGAGACAAATTTGCTGATCAAAAGATAAAAATCCCTCCTTTCTATGGTGATGCTGATCCTGCTGCATATGTGGAGTGGGAAGAGAAGATGGAGTTTATTTTCTGTAGTCAACACTGTGCTGAAAAAAAGAAGGTTCAGATGGCTACTTCTGAGTTTTGTGGTTATGCTTTGAGATGGTGGAGTCAGTTGATAAGGTCCAGAAGATTTGATGGAAAATAACCAGTGGAAACTTGGCATAAGCTGAGGACTTTGATGCGAAGAGAGTATGTTCCAAGACAGTACCACAAGGAAGTACTTCGACAGCAGCCTGAGACAAAGCTATGTTCTTCAAACTCTCCTCAGAAACAACAAGACAGCAAGAACTCAAGTCCAGTTGGTTCATCAAGCAAAACGTCAACCTGTTCCATTGAAGATAGCATAAGGAAGGCAATTTCACAAGCGTTTAGGGATGTGGAGGAACAATTCAAACATGATAAGAAACCAGACTCAGCTGCACAATCAGATTTAACTGCACCAACTCAAGAAGCTCAAACAGAAACATCTTTGGTAAAAAGACAGCCTGGGACAGAACAAGGGTGTTCTCTTTTCTTACCTCAGCCTGAATTTAATTTCAGTACTTCTTGTGGTGAGCTAACTTTTCTTGAACCGGTGCAACCGAGTAGCCTTGTTTCAGTGTCACAGGTTGCAAAAGAAGAATCAGCAGAGAGAGAACCAGAGCAATCAACACTAGGAGAAGAGTTGGGACATCCGAACAGCTTGCAGTCAATACAACTACTAAATCCTTGTCTCATAACCTGCAAAAGAACTGTAAGGAAGCTAAAGTGTTCAAAACATCTCAATTCTATCTATGGCGACCAGGTGAGCATGCTAAGGTAAGTGATCATGTTTTCAAGAGCTCTCTTATCTATTACACAGATATGATGCACTTGTTTTTGTCAAAAGAGCCATGTGCAGATTACGATGAAGCTTGGAAGCATAGAAGGAGAAAGGACAAGCATGTGGAAGACAAGCGGTTCAAGCCACCTGATTTGGATCAGGATATGCACCAAGACGTCACTGGCTTCATCCTCATCAAAGAAGGACCACCAGACGCAGCACACAAGCCAAAACCGAACAAAAACAAATTTGGGATAAGATTATTACTCTTTGATAAAATTTCATGTGCTAACTTGCTTTGTTTCCATGTATCAGGTTTGAGTAATGAATCAGGAACTAAATGGATCAATGCCTTCTACATATCCAAACCAGTCAGCAACAATGCCTATCAAAAAGGCTTGAAGGTAAGTGTAATCTGATTCTTGAAAGTTTTCAGAGAACAAGTGCTTGAGTGATGATGAACAAGTATGAAGATGCTTCGGATGAGACTTGATGAGAATGAGAGAGAGACTGATGAGAATGATGAACAGATTCGTGAGAGTAATGGAGAGATTAAGAGAGTATATGAGAGATTAGAAAAGTATATGAGAGATTAGGAGACTTGGTAACCAGAGATTTAAGTATAGAGAGATTAAGAGACTTAAGAGATTATGAAGGAGAGAAAACTCTCTGCTTGTTTATTAACCATCGACATACAAGGATATAAATAGGTAAAGAGCTACTCTAGGGTTTACAAGAAATATCATAACAAGCATGTGGAGTCAAGGGAAGGTTTGAAATGCATGGACCAGAAGCTTTACACGCTTGGAGACAGCCTGGCTGGTCAGGAGTGTAACTTGGCCTAGAATCGGCCACCAAGGCCTATGCATCTATCCAGTGATCAGTCCAGATTCAGCCTCCTTCCTTTCCAGTCTGGATAGGGAAGAACCTTATCCACAAATGGTCAACACAAGCAGCATCTTGCAGATGCCTTCCTAGATGCCATTCTGATCCCATCTCCTTCCATAAAGCATCCGAGACTCCTTCTTCTCCATTAAAGCTTCTCTATGAGTTGGGATGCAAGGTAAGCCATGGAAGTGTACAGATTTAGGGTTTGGTCCATACAACTTGACCCGGTTTTTGCACAAACCCAAAATGTTCCCAAATGGTCGAGAATAAAGTTTTCCGGGTCGACCCGTCCGTACGACCGTACAGCACGGACGCCCTAACTTTGCACATCGACCCAAATGATCCCAAACTTCTCCCAAGCCTTCTTCCTTCATAGTAAACCCTTCTTGAACCTTGTTCTAGCTCTGCATAAGCTTCTGGACCCTCCTTAGACCTTGATCAGTCTCTAAGTGGGTTTTACCCAAGCTTTGCACATGAACCTTTAGTGGGATGGTTTATCACTTCAGGTTAAGACTCCCCCTCAAGCTTGACTCTATAGATCCTGAGTCAATATTGGAACCCTGAATTCCCTCCTCATGAAAACATTACCAAAGAAAAACCTCCTTAGGGATAAAACATTGGCAAGGAAAAAGAGTAAGTTCCTTCAAGGCCTAGGGATTGGCCATTGAGTCTTTGTGCCTTAGAACCAGTGTGGTTGGACACAAAGGACTCTGGATCGTGGCCTAAGCTCGTGCACCCAACAACACAAGGCTTGCACACTCATAGAACTTGGCTTGACCTCTTCATAGACCCGGTTTGGGCCTCCCCCTCTCAACTGACTTCAAGGCCACCTTAGAGAAGCTAGGAAACGACCATGATCATATTCTGTGAGGCTCAACACTGGTAATGGTACCTGATACGTTATCCCAAAGGTGCATCAGTACTTATCAAGATTAGGCAAGGCTCAAAGTTTAAACAAAACCAGAGATTCTAGCAACTTAGACAATCTTCTAAATGAAGCAAGAAATCAATGATGGTTTCAACTAAGGCTCAAGCACTAGAACTTATTCCATTTAACAATCAGAACCAATCTATTCAAGCATTTTAAGAACCATAGAAATGATGAATGCCTTTTAATAGATTGAGTTCAAGTTACTTCCCTTTTTTTTTGGATGAGGAGTGACTGCTTTGTCACTTGAATCCCTCACACTTGGCCGGTTACAACCTCTTCATGGCAACACCAACTTGATGGGAGGTTGTGTGGAACTTTCAGCTTCAGTTTTCGATCACCTCACCATAGAGGCCGCATTGAAACTGAGCTTTCATGGACACATGACCAAGACTGCTCTGAACAGCCTCTTTGCATAGACATGCCACTGTCTAGACCCAGTTGGTTGATCCTTTGTTGAAGTCCTTGCACGGCTTGATACTGGACAATGGAGCATGTGTATTTAGACTCCCCCTCAAGCTTAAGTCTGAGACTATGGGAGGAGCTAAGCTTGTGAGATGAGTGTATACAGTTCCATGGTCTTAAGGAACCATTAGTCCTTACAAGACTTGATGTCCTAACCCTTGTGAGTTTCGGCTCTCTTCCTTATACCAGGAACAAATGGTGTTTGAATCACCTTAAGAGTCCTCACAAGGTAGTCTCTCATTGTATGATATCCCACTCTACACTTCTTGTAGACTTTGGGACTGACACATCCAAGTGGTATCATACAATGGTATCAACCTCTCATTGCATACTCAATCACACTACACTTCCTGTAGTTATGGACTGACTCGTCCAGTGTTGGTATGCAATGGCATTAGACTATTCTCTTGTCACCTTGGGTTGGTTTGTCACTTTATCCTGAGTACCTAACATCACCACAACCCAATACAAGATTAGATCATCCCATTGGGACCAAACCAAGATCACACATTCGGTTTGATCACCAATGCCTCAACAAGCTATGATCTTGAGACAAGTTATGATCTTGAAACAAGCTAATTACAAGAAAAAGATCAAGCACATTTCAATCTCTAAAGTGCAATGTATGCTTTTAACAATACACTGACACTTTAGGCTTTAATTTCATGCAGCAATAGATGTATGCAACAACTTAACAATACTATATGAATGCAATAGTTCAATCCGAGAGCTACAAGAGACTATGCACACCAGTTCCAATCAAAACCAATGATACAAGCAACCTGGACAGCTTCTAAATGATGCAAGGCACACTGATGGATTAAACAAAGGCATTAGAACCAGTATGCATCCGGATTGAACTTAGACAGAATGGGACAAGCTTATGCAAAATAGATTATCAAAACCATGAATCAAGAGATTAGACAAACTTCTAAATGCTTCAAGACAACCATGATGGATAAGCTACGACAAAAACGACCAGGAACAACCTATAATGCAATGAACAAGCCAGGGGATCCTGGGACACAAACATCACTCAATGCACAACTAAACAAAGACACAAGCTCTTATTAAGGGTTTAGGAGGTTTGCTTACAACCCAAGGAATCTGAGCTGATTCCTTGAACCTCCATGGACACGGCTCATCTAAACTTGGCAGGTTTGAGATGTGAGTTAAGCACCCAACACCTCTCCTTGGTAATGTGATCATGGACCGAATCACTAAGGAGAACAAGGAGAGACTAGATGAGCCACATGAAGCCACATTGCACCAGCAGCCTGGTGATGATGCTCTAGCCATTCCTGAAGGTCCCATGACTCGTTCCAGAGTCAAGAAACTTAAAGAGACTGTTGTAGGATTACTCACTTCACATCCACAACAAGAAGAAAGTCTTGGACAAGGTTTGATGCGAGATGTCTTGATTACCATTCAAGCCATCTCTACATCAAGCTGAGTTAGTGTCTAGGCAAGACATTTGGTGCATGCTCTTTTCCTTGCTTTTGGTTTTGTCCCACAAGGTTTTCCGGAGGAATGTTTTTAACGAGGCCACAACTTGTCTTACACATCACTTAGGCTTTATCTCGGCCCAAGACTAGAAGAAGTATTACATTTTAAGCTTATGTTATTTTTAAACTATAGTTTTTCCTTTTTACTATTTTTGAAACCCTAGAGAGCCTGTTCTCTGGTTTCCTTTTATTTAAAGGGTTCTCCTAACCCTATTGTACTCAACCAATAAAAAAACATCGAGTTTCTTTTCTCTCTTGACGGCTCTCTCTCTAGAAAGGTGTCGAGTTCTTATGGTGTGTAGTATCCAGAAACCTAAGGGTGTCTAAGTTGGTGTGTCATATCCGACTTGTTCATCTAGGAGTATCAAGAGATCATCCATCCCTCTTGTGTCACCATTCAATCCACAATCCTTGCAGAACTTGAGTCTCTGGTTCGTTCTTGCAAGGAACTATCCTCCCTATCAACCAAAGAGCATCCTAGGGACGCATCACTTGGTGTGTCCATCCCTCTTGCAGTGTTCGCACTTACGTCCCCTCCTGTCCTCCCTCTTGTAAGCCGCCTTGTTGGACTGAGGATCTGCTTCAGCTTGAGAAGCAAGGAGAGGACTCTCCTTTGCTTCAAACAACCCGTGTGAACCTTCCTCCTTTTGGACTTAAGAACACACCTCTTCAAGCGTGGGAAGCTTCTCAGACCTTAGGATATGCTTGATAAGGTCATTGAAGGAAGGATTAAGGGTCAAGAGCAGACCAAACACCTTGTCTTGCTCCCTTCTTTCATTCAACATCTCCGGGTCAATAGATTGAGGTCTCAACATCTCTAGTTCAGACCAAAGGGCTCTGAACTTTCCCAGATGAACCGTGAACTCCTCATTCTCTTGGGACAGGTTGTTGATGGCTCTCTTGATTTCAAAGACTCGGCTGAGGTTAGAGATGTTACCATAGATCTTGTTTAAGGTTTCCCAAAGCTCTTTAGCACTCTCACAGTATGAGTAGGCTTCAAGGATAGATATTTCTAAGGAGCTTTGGAGAAAGGTGAAGAACAGGTAGTCATCTTGCTGCCACTTCTCTTCCGAAACAGTAAGAGAGCCAGTATCACCACTGGATGAACTCTCTTGAGAGGCGACAGATTTAGAGGAGTTTGGAGCACCTGAGATGCAATGGCTCCATAATCCCTTTCCACCAAGGGATGTCTTCACCAGGCGTGACCAGAGAAGGTATTTGGGACCTTTGAGGGTGACTGGAATGACAATGGCTCTGGAGGACTCCATCTTGAGGTCGGATATGAGCTAAATTGTCTTCTTGTCTTCAAAGGTGAGGTCTTTAGATCCGGATGAACTGGATCTGTAAAGGAGAGAACTTTTGAGCTTGTGACTGGAATGAAAGCTTCACCAGGAGACTGAGCAACCTGGCTCTGATACCATGAAAGTTTTCAGAGAACAAGTGCTTGAGTGATGATGAACAAGTATGAAGATGCTTCGGATGAGACTTGATGAGAATGAGAGAGAGACTGATGAGAATGATGAAAAGATTCGTGAGAGTAATGGAGAGATTAAGAGAGTATATGAGAGATTAGAAAAGTATATGAGAGATTAGGAGACTTGGTAACCAGAGATTTAAGTATAGAGAGAATAAGAGACTTAAGAGATTATGAAGGAGAGAAAACTCTCTGCTTGTTTATTAACCATCGACATACAAGGATATAAATAGGTAAAGAGCTACTCTAGGGTTTACAAGAAATATTAAAGCAAGCATGTGGAGTCAAGGGAAGGTTTGAAATGCATGGACCAGAAGCTTTACACGCTTGGAGACAGTCTGGCTGGTCAGGAGTGTAACTTGGCCTAGAATCGGCCACCAAGGCCTATGCATCTATCCAGTGATCAGTCCAGGTTCAGCCTCCTTCCTTTCCAGTCTTGATAGGGAAGAACCTTATCCACAAACGGTCAACACAAGCAGCATCTCGCAGATGCCTTCCTAGATGCCATTCTTATCATATCTCCTTCCATAAAGCATCCGAGACTCCTTCTTCTCGATTCAAGCTTCTCTATGACTTGGGATGGAAGGTAAGCCATGGAAGTGTACGGATTTAGGGTTTGGTTCGTACAACTTGACCGGATTTTTGTACAAACCCAAAATGTTCCCAAATGGTCGAGAATAAAGTTTTCCGGGTCGACCCGTCCGTACGGTCCGTACAGTCCATATGGCCGTACAGTACGGATGCCCTAACTTTGCACATGACCCAAATGATCCCAAACTTCTCCCAAGCCTTCTTCCTTCATAGTAAACCCTTCTTGAACCTTGTTCTAGCTCTGCATAAGCTTCTGGACCCTCCTTAGACCTTGATCAGTCTCTAAGTGGGTTTTGCCCAAGCTTTGCACATTAAACTTTAGTGAGATGGTTTATCACTTCAGGTTAGCAATTTTAAACTTCAATGTTACTGACTTGGTCCCCTCTATTGCAGGTAAAACAGATTTGAGGACAAATCTTTTTGAAGAGGGAGGGGATGATGTGATCATGGACCAGCTTACCAAAAGAGGGTAAAGAGATCTTAGACGAGCCACATGATGCCACAATGCACCAGCAGCCTGGTGATGATGCTTTGACCATTCCAGATGGTCCCATGACCCGTTCCAGAGCCAAGAAACTCCAGGAGACTGTTGTAGGATTACTCACTAAACATCCACAACAAGACGAAAGTCTTGGACAAGGTTTGATGGTCCAAGATATCTTGATCACCATTCAAGCCATCTCTACATCAAGCTGAGCTAGTGTTTAGGCAAGAAATTTAGTGTGTGCTCTTTTCTTTGCTTTTGGTTTTGTCCCACGAGGTTTTCCGGGGGAAGGTTTTTAACGAGGCCACGACTTGTCTTACAAATCACCTAGGCCCTATCTCGGCCCAAGACTACTAGAAGACCATTTATTTTTATCTTATGTTATTTTAAACCTATAGTTTTTATGTTATCTTTCCTGAAACCCTAGATCATGTTCTTTGGTTTCTTTATTTAAGGGGTTTTCGTAAACCCTTGTGAACTTAAGCAGTCTTTTATCAAAAACCTTATCTCTCTCTCTCTCTTTAGTTGGCGAGTTGAGGTGTTTCTGGTGTGTAATATCCAGAATCTAAGGGTGTCTAAGTTGGTGTGTCATATCCGATTTAGCCATCTAGGAGTATCAAGAGATCATCCATCCCTCTTGTGTCACCATTCAATCCACAAACCTTGAAGAACTTGAGTCTCTGATTCGTTCCTGCAAGGATATATCCTCCCATCAACCAAAGAAGCATCCTAGGGTCATGTCAAAATGTATATACTTCTGCTAGTCTTGGGCCGAGATAGAGCCTAAGTGATTTGTAAGACAAGTCGTGGCCTCGTTAAAAACCTTCCTCCGGAAAACCTCATGGGACAAAACCAAAAGCAAGGAAAATATCACACACCAAATGTCTTGCCTAGACACTAACTCAGCTTGATGTAGAGATGGCTTGAATGGTGTTCAAGACATCTTGGATCAAACCTTGTCCAAGACTTTCTTCTTGTTGTGGATGTGAAGTGAGTAATCCTTGATGCATCCCTAGGATGCTCTTTGGTTGATGGGGATGGAGAGATCCTTGCAAGAACGAATCAGAGACTCAAGTTCTTCAAGGTTTGTGGATTGAATGGTGACACAAGAGGGATGGATGATCTCTTGATACTCTTAGGCGACTGATCTGGATATGACACACCAAATAAGACACCCTTAGATCTCTGGATATTACACACCAGAACTCGACACACTTTCTAGAGAGAGAGCCGTCAAGAGAGAAAAGAAACTCGTGGTTTATTGATTGCTTGAATACAATAGGGTTAGGAGAACCCTTTAAATAAAAGAAACCAGAGAACAGGCTTTCTAGGGTTTCGAAAATAGTAAAAAGGAAAACTATAGTTTAAAAATAACATAAGCTTAAAAATGTAAACTTCTGCTAGTCTTGGGCCGAGATAGAGCCTAAGTGATGTGTAAGACAAGTTGTGGCCTCGTTAAAAACCTTCCTCCGGAAAACCTCGTGGGACAAAACCAAAAGCAAGGAAAAGAGCACGCACCAAATGTCTTGCCTAGACACTAACTCAGCTTGATGTAGAGATGGCTTGAATTGTGATCAAGACATCTCGGATCAAACTTTGTCCAAGACTTTCTTCTTGTTGTGGATGTGAAGTGAGTAATCCAACAACATTCTCCTTAAGTTTCTTGACTCTGGAACGACCCATGGGGCCTTCTGGAGTGGCTAGAACATCATCACCAGGCTGCTGGTGCATTGTGGCTTCATGTGGCTCATCTAGACTCTCCTTGTTCTCCTTAGTGATCCAGTCCATGATCACATCATCTAAGCTCCCTTTGTTCTCTTTAGTAAGCTGGTCCATGATCACATCAATCCTACAACAGTCTCCTTAAGTTTCTTGACTCTGGAACGAGTCATGGGACCTTCTGGAATGGTCAGAGCATCATCACCAGGCTGCTGGTGCATTGTGGCATCATATGACTCAACTAGGCTCTCCTTGTTCTCCTTAGTGATCCGGTCCATGATCACATCAGCAGGTAATTGGAAAAGGGTACAGCCATCAGGAACTTTATCACCTAGAAAAGACTAAGGTTTCTGGAGCATCTCCTGCTCACTGCCGAGTCAGTACTTCTAATAGGATTGAGAGCATCATATGACACTCCAGATTGGGACATCCTCACACTAGAGCTTTGAACTTGATGTTTCCGGGTATGGTGGTTCAGAATGATGATTGTGAAGCCTGCATTTTAGGGAAGCATTGAGAACAGTCTTTCCAAGGTCTAGCACTATATATGAGAAGTGTTTCGACCTGATTCACTCTGATGTGTGGACAGCGCCTTGTATGTCCAGAGAGAATCACAAGTATTTTGTCACCTTCATTGATGATAAGTCCAAATACACAAGGGTGACTCTGATTCAGTCAAAAAAACAGGGTGCTGGAGGCATTCAAGAACTTCCATAACCATGTCCTCACCCATTTCAATGCCAAGTTAAAGATCCTCAGGTCTGATAATGGTGGAGAGTAGACTAGTCAAGCTTTCAAGAAATAGTTGGCTCAGCATGGGGTGATACATCAAACCAGCTGCCCTTACACACCACAACAAAATGGGGTGGCTGAGAGGAAAAATAGGCACCTAATGGAGGTGGCCAGAAGCATGATGTTTCATACAAGTGTGCCTAAAAGGTTTTGGGGAGATGCAGTCTTAACATCATGTTATTTGATCAATCGAATTCCCACCAGAGTTCTCCAAGATCACTCACCATTTGAGATACTCAACAAAACCAGACCATCTATTGACCATATGCGTGTGTTTGGGTGTCTTTGTTTTGTATTAATACCAGGTTAACAAAGGAACAAATTAGAAGCAAAAAGTACAAGGGCAATGTTCATTGGATACTCCCCAAACCAGAAGGGTTACAAATGCTATGAACCAGAGACTAGGAGAGTCATGGTGTCTAGAGATGTGAAGTTTGTAGAATCAAGAGGATACTACAATGATAAGAGTTGGGAGGATCTAGAGAACCTATCTCAATCAGCTTCTGACAGAGCAAGCAATCTTAGGAGAGTGATGGTAAGCCTTGGGGTCAGTATGCCTGAAGCAAGAATGGAACCTGAACCAAAGGGTCTACACCAGAAGCTGATAAAAGGGTGGAGACTGAAACTGGTTCCAGCAATGATGAAGTTGAGGTTCAGGTGGTTCCTCACCTTGACCATGTGGGGGACAATACTGCTGAGCCAACACAACCAGAAAACTCAGCAAGAATTCATGGCCAAACTGAGCAACAAGATCAAGAGGAATCAATGGTAAATGAGGGTCAGTCCTCAGATGATGCAGAAGCTGTTCCAGAAGAAGTAGCACCACCAGTACTAAGGAGGAGTACTAGGCTCAGAAAACCTGCTTCTAATTGAATCAACACAAGGGTTTATTTCAACTCTCAAGCAGTTGCCCATCCTACTCAAGCAACATGCTCCCTAGCTCAATATCCTATTGATCATCATGCCTTCATCACTAACCTTGATGAGGCTTACATACCAAGGTCATATGAAGAGTCTATGGCAACTAAGGAATGGAGAGATTCAGTAGGAGATGAGATGGGTGCTATGGAGAAGAATGGAACCTGGTTTGAAACTGAACTTCCCAAAGGCAAGAAGGCAGTAACAAGCATGTTATTTTCACAATTAAGTACTTAGCCAATGGGAAACCTGAGAGGAAGAAGACCAGGCTGTTGGAAAGGATTCTGAGGTACTTGAGAGAAGCACCAGGGGAAGGAGTTTGGATGGGTTGCAACAAGAGTACTGAGATAGTAGGCTATTGTGATGCTGATTGGGCTGGAGATAGGGTTGATAGGAGATCAACTACTGGTTATTGCACATTTATTGGAGGCAACTTGGTAACTTGGAAGATCAAGAAGCAAAAGGTGGTTTCATGTTCAAGTGCTGAGTCAGAATATAGAGCCATGAGAAAGCTTACAAGTGAGCTAATCTGGATCAAAGGACTGCTTAAGGATTTGGGAGTTGAGACCACAACACCAATCACTATGCATTGTGATAACCAGGCTGCTATACACATTGCTAGCAATTCAGTCTTTCATGAGAGGACTAAATATATTGAGGTGGATTGTCACAGGTAAGACAAGCTGTGGAGCAGAAGATCATCTTACCTTGCTACACAAGAAGTGAAGACCAGCTAGCTGATATCTTCACAAAGGCTGCGAGTACAAAGGTTTGTGAGTTTATTCATCCAAATCTTGGGCTCATAGACCTCACATGTCACTGATCTCTCCTCCATGAAGTGTTCTACTCTTTTTCCTTGGCTTGGTTTTTCTCCCACGTGGTTTTACCTAGCTGAGGTTTTAAAGAGGGAATGCTTCATGGCTTCCAAGCTTGACTTGTTCCACATGGTCAAGCTTGAGGGGGACTGTTGCCATTGTTGCAATGAAGACATGAATGATAGAGAAGAATAAGTCAAGGCATGAGGAACATCCAGAATGATCAAGTATAAATGATGACTTGTCCGTACAGTTAGGTCAAGGAGTGACCTAATTTGACTTGTAAGATAAGAGAAGGTTTAACTTGAGAAGAAAGGAAGAAGAAAGGAAGTTTAATTTATTCAGAACCAAAGAGGATGTCAACTTGAGGCAGAAGGACATTAGGGAGAGAAGTCACGTGTGGTGTTAAGGAGAGTGGACCACTTAGCTCCTGTCGCTTTCCAACATTGTTGGGCTTGCCTCTGCCCCTCCTCAGACTGTCCCTGCCATTCCTCAGTCCCTGCCATTCCTCAGACTGTCCCAGCTATTCCTCAGTCCTATTAATTTATTCTTTTCTTTATTCAAACTTGTCTGATTATTATATGTATTGTCTGGTCTATATATAGACATGTACCAAGACTAAGATAAGCAAGGAAATAATTTCTATCCTTCTCTCTCTTTGAATTTCGAAATCCCTCTCTCTCTCTCTCTCTCTCTCTCTCTCTCTCTCTCTCTCTTGTTCTTCATGTTCTTCATTCTCCAGCAGTAAACTACTTCTAAATCTCTCATTCTAACACAAATCTCACACCTTCCTCTTGAGCTGTTGTTCCACAAGAATAGCCTTGTGTAACATCTCTTCTAACTCCACATAATGTTGCATCTCAACATTGTTTTGTATCTCTCGGTTTAGACCACACAGAAACCTTGACATGGTTGCTTCTCTATCCTCTGATATGCTAGCCTTTAGCATGAGTAACTCCATCTCCTGATAGTACTCTTCCACTGATCTTGAACCTTGAGTAAGCTTTCTGAGTCTATGGTGCAAGTCTCGGTGGTAATGACTTGGAACAAACCTCTTGCGCATGATAGACTTCATCTCTGTCCATGTCTCAATTGGTTCCTCACCATTCCTCCTACGGTTAGTGATGTACTGATCCCACCAGCTTAGAGCATAGTCATAGAATTCAGTAGCAGCAATCTGGATCTTCTGGTGGTTTGTGTACTGCTTACACTCAAAGACCAGCTCAATCTTTCTCTCCCAAACAAGGTAGGCATCCGGATCAGCTTTACCATGGAAGGGGGGTATTTTGATCTTCAAACCAGCAAGCTCATCTCTCTGGTTTGTCCTTCCTTCTTGTCCACGTTTATGTCTTCTTTGGCTTTGTCTTGATGATGAACTGATATGTTCATAGTAGTTGTCAGTTTCCTCAGAGCCAGCATGCTCTTGTCGAGTTGCATTAGGTCTTTCTTCTCTCCTAATCTCTCGGTTGGGACCTTGACGAATAGCTCTCCTTACTTCTTCTCTGAACTCTCTGTGGAACTCATTAAGACTAGTCCTCATCATCTCGGTCATGGTTGCTACCATAGACTGATTCAGTTGCGCAGTCATGGCTTCCATGAGCAGCTTGTTCTTCCGGACTCGCTCAGCTTCCTCTTCAGACTCGGTCCCCATGGCTGCCTGCACAAAGGAAAGCAAAATAACCAGTAAAGAGATTCTAGGTAAACAAGAGAAGCAAAAAGGAAAAAGATCAACACACAATTAAACTTGCTCGACAAGGTGAAAGAAAAAAGGATATGCGGCTAGGTCTAAAATTCTAGGGCTTCCGCCTAACAACCAAAAAGGAAATTCTCTTAAACCTTGTCTAAACTTTATGATTTCTCGAGCAGCCTAAACAACTTAGATCTTCTACTTGTTCAAGTTGATTAATGAGTTTTTGCGGCTGAAACAAAAGATGTAAAGAGTAAACGAAAACTTCCCTAACCAAAGTTGCTCTGATACCACTTGATGCGCCCCTAGGATGCTCTATTGTTGATTGGGAGGATAGATCCTTGCAAAAACGAATCAGAGACTCGAGTTATTCAAGGTTTGTGGATTGAATGGTGACACAAGAGGGGTGAATGATCTCTTGATACTCCTAGATGATTATCTTCGATATAACACACCAAGTTAAACACCCTTAAGCTCCGGATATAACACACCAGAGAGACACTCAACACACTTCTAGAGAGAGAGCCGTCAAGAGAGAAAAGAACTTGATAGTATTAGATTGCTTGAATGCAATAGGGTTAGGGAAAACCCTTAAATAAAAGAAACCAGAGAACATACTCTCTAGGGTTTCGAAAATAATAAAATGGAAACTATAGTTTAAACATAACATAAGCTTTAAAATAACTAACTTCTGCTAGTCTTGGGCCGAGATATGGCGTAGATGATTTGTAAGACAAGCCATGGCCTCGTTAAAAACCTTCCTCCGGAAAACCTCGTGGGACAAAACCAAAAGCAAGGAAAAGAGCACACACCAAATGTCTAGCCTAAACACTAACTCAGCTTGATGTAGAGATGGCTTGAATGGTGATCAAGACATCTCGGATCAAACCTTGTCCAAGACTTTCTTCTTGTTGTGGATGTGAAGTGAGTAATCCTACAACAGTCTCCTTAAGTTTCTTGACTCTGGAACGGGTCATGGGACCTTCTGGAATGGTCAAAGCATCATCACCAGGCTGCTGGTGCATTGGGGATCATGTGACTCATCTAAGCTATCCTTGTTCTCCGTAGTGATCCGATCCATGATCACATCATAATGTTCTTCATAGTCTCTCATAATCTTCCTTAGTTCTTAGTCCAAATCGAGTCTTCTCTTCATCAAATCTGTTTCTATTCTTGTTCTGGTTACTTATTCATCTAAGATCTCAAAAGATCTTATGGTATCAGAGCCAGGTTCATCACGATCTTGGTTTGTGTTCATCGATTTGAAGAAGATCAAGGTTGAAGTTTTTGAAGATCCAAGGCTGTTCTTTGTAAATCCGGGTAGAAGACTGAAGTTTGAAGCTTGCGTGGTGTAAAAGCTTGAGTCTTTCTCGTTCTTAACCTTCAAAGACTCAACCATTCTTCTTGGTTCTGGGTTCATCCGTGTTCTAAGGTAAAGATGATGCGCCCCTAGGATGCTCTTTGGTTTATTGGGAGGATAGATCCTTGCAAGAACGAATCAGGGACTCAAGTTCTTCAAGGTTTGTGGAATGAGTGGTGACACAAGTGGGATGAGAAGACTCTTGATACTCCTAGATGATTAGCTCGGATTTGACACACCAAGTAATCACCCTTAAAGCTCCGGATACAACACACCAGAGACTTTCTACACACTTTCTAGAGAGCCGTCAAGAGGGAAAAGAACTCGATGATTATTGATTGCTTGAGTACAATAGGGTTAGGGAAAACCCTCTAGGGTTTCGAAAATAATTAACATGGAAACTATAGTTTAAACATAACATAAGCTTAAAATGTAAATACTTCTGCTAGTCGTGGGCTGAGATAGAGCCTAAGTGATTTGTAAGACAAGCCGTGACCTTGTTAAAAACCTTCCTCCGAAAAACCTCGTGGGACAAAACCAAAAGCAAGGAAAAGAGCACACACCAAATGTCTTGCCTAGACAATAACTCAGCTTGATGTAGAGATGGTTTGAATGGTGTTCAAGACATCTCGGATCAAACCTTGTCCAAGACTTTCTTCTTGTTGTGGATGTGAAGTGAGTAATCCTACAACAGTCTCCTTAAGTTTCTTGACTCTGGAACGAGTCATGGGACCTTTTGGAATGGTTAGAGCATCATCACAAGGCTGCTGGTGCATTGTGGCATCATGTAAATCAAGTAAGCTCTCCTTGTTCTCCTTCTTGATCCGGTCCATGATCACATCATCCCTGACCTCTTGAAAAGGATTTGTCCTCAAATCTGGTTCATCAACAGCAAAAGGAGCCAAGTCAGTGACATTGAAGCTATTCGATACATCATACTTACCTTGGAGATCAAGTTTATAGGCATTGTCATTGATCTTGTGGATGATCTCGAAGGGTCCATCAACCCTTGGCATCAGCTTGGACTTCCTCTCGTTGGGAAACCTATCCTTCCTCAGGTGAAGCCAAACTTGCTCACCGACTTCAAAGACCCTCACACGCGTTCCCTTGTTAAGCTTGCTTCTCATAGAGCTTATTTTCCTGCTCAATGTTTTGTCTAGCCTTCTCATGGATTTGTTGGACCATCTCAGCTTTCTTCTTACCGTCCAAACTAACCCTTTCACACTCAGGTAAAGGCATTAGGTCTAAAGGAGAGGTGGGATTGAACCCATAAACAATTTCAAAAGGGGAATACTTAGAAGAAGAATGCATGGCATGATTGTATGCAAATTCATAGTGTGGTAAGTATTCTTCCCAAGTTTTCAAGTTCTTTCTAATGAATGCACGCAGGAGTGTTCTTAGAGTTCTATTAACTACCTCAGTTTGTCCATCAGTTTGTGGATGACATGTAGTAGAAAACAACAACTTAATGCCTAGCTTAGACCAAAGAGTCTTCCAAAAGTAACTAAGAAACTTAGTGTCCCTATCAGAAACTATAGTCCTAGGCATGCCATGTAAACAAACAACCTCTTTAAAGAACAAGTTAGCAATATGCAATGCATCATCAGTCTTATGACATGCTATGAAATGTGCCATCTTAGAGAACCTATCAACAACAACAAAGATTGAGTCCTTTCCAGTTCTAGTCCTAGGCAATCCAACAATGAAATCCATGGATATGTCATTCCAAGGATGGTGGGGCATGGGTAAAGGAGTATACAAACCCTGGGATTGGACATGGGACTTAGCATGCTTGCAAGTAGCACACCTCCCACAAATTCTCTCCACATCTCTCTTCATGTGCGACCAATAGAAGTGATCCTGCAAAACTTTTAGAGTCTTGGCAATCCCAAAGTGTCCCATTATACTGCCCCCATGGGATTCCCTAACAAAGATATCTCCCAAAGAACAATTAGGCACACACAATCTGTTATCATAAAATAAGAACCCTTCTTGTCTAAAGTAGTGTCCTGCAGCAAACTTTGTTGGAATGAATAAGGAAGAAGCACCAGTTGAGAGTGAAGGTTGCTTGTGCAAATATTGTGCAAAAATAATTATGTGCAAAGTTTGTACAAAAAGATTATTTTGCACAAGATTTGCACAAGAAAGATAATGAAGTGCAAAATTCGGGTCAGCCTCAAAACACCCAAAGATCAATGTGCAAAAAAAGGGTTGAAGATAATCTTTCGTGAAAAGATTGTGCAAAAGATTATCAAGACTAAGAAAAAGGAAGTGCAAAGTCTGGGACACTTCTTAATTTCGATCAGAACTCTTCTAGAAGACTGGCAGCATAACCGAGAAGTTTGGAGGCAGGTGTGGCTGTTTGAATTTGAATATGATATGGGCACGGGAAGCACCCTTCTCACACTGGATGGATAGAGGATGAGTATCAAGCTTTGGTGGATGGATGGAGGTGAGAATGGAGTGAGTTCTTGCGGATGGAATGGAATTGAGATGATAACCGGCTTGATTGCTCTTCGAACGGATCAATGGAGGATGGGAAACAACAAATGGTCGTGTAACCAACTTGCTATCTCACTGGATGGAGGATGACGTCATGATGGAGTGTGGATCCAAGCTGCTTGTTCGTATAAACAACTCAACAAGGACAAGGGATGGAGATGGAGTGAATAGATTGATGAACTCAATCAGATGGATCGAAAGTCGCCACAAACTCTATGGAATGAGCTTGATAAGACTAGGTTGCTCTCAATGCTGCTTCTCACACACACAGAAAGACTTAGGGTTATGCTAGGGGGCAAACTGACTCATATATTTCAGAATAGGTTAAATGATACAAGGCTGCTTATATGGGCTTATATACTCGCCGATGCAGCTATGCCCTTCTAGGGGTCTTTGAAGCAAATTTATTACATGACTCAATCTTAGGACCTAATAAAAACTTAGGCTAAACAATGCCTTGACTCTTTATTCGAAATAAAATAAAAAGGAAACAAAATGCTGCAAGAAAGGTTAGTTAAAATATCAAGCATATAAATTAGATCCTTACCTTTGTTTGGGAGGCGCCTCTTGATAGGTTTGAATTGACTATCCGTTGGAGAAGAGCCAAGCTTGAGGTGATGTCGTTTTGGGGCTTGTCTCTTACTCCTAAACTCACCGTTTCACTTAAGGGGAGAGATGGTGAATAAGGAAACCATCTCTTTATGCGGAATGATAGACCATAGGATAGCATTATCTTTTGGATCGTCTTGTATAACATAAGGTTGAGTCTTTGTAACCTCTGATCCGGAAATGGAGAGCTTGTCTAGACAGTTTGTGATGTCATCTAAGTTGGGGTTGATATTAGCCTTGGCAAACAATCCTTCAATGGCTTCACAGAAGCTTGCAATCACCCCCTTGGTTCCTGATCTTGTTCTTGGTGCTTGTCTTAGGGTGGGGATGTTGATGTCTGGTTCTATGTCCTCATCATTCTCTCCCTCTTGAGAAGGTTCTGACCTCAGAACAGTTTCATCTGCATGAAAATAAGATAGATCAGACACATTGAATGTGGGAGATACATTTAACTCACCTGGCAACTCCAGCTGGTATGCATTGTCATTGATCTTCTTCAGGACTTTGAAAGGACCGTCTCCTCTAGGGGATAGCTTGGACTTCCTCTGGTTAGGGAACCTTTCTGATCTCATGTGTAACCAAACCCAATCTCCTGGTTCAAAAGAAACCTCCTTTCTGCCCTTATCAGCTTGCTTCTTGTTCAGCTCATTCTGGTGCTCTAAGTTAGCCTTGACCTTCTCATGAATCTTCTGCATCAACTCGGCCTTAGTCTCTCCTTCTTGACTAATCATCTGGTCCTTGTGGGGAATAGGTAGGAGATCCAGAGGTGTTGTTGGCTTAAACCCATACACAATCTCAAAAGGTGATAGCTTAGTAGCAGAATGTGGAACTCGGTTGAAAGCAAACTCAATGAAAGGTAGACAATCAAGCCAATTCCTCAAGTTCTTACCAACCGTGGCTCTCAGTAGTGTGGAGAGTGTGCGGTTCACAACGTCAGTCTGACCATCAGTTTGGGGATGGCAGGTTGTGGAGAAGAGCAACTTAGTTCCCAGCTTCCTCCAAAGTGTTCTCCAAAAGTGGCTCAAGAACTTGGTGTCTCGGTCAGAAACAATGGTTCTAGGGATGCCATGAAGCTTCACCACTTCCTTGAAGAATAAGTCAGCAGTTTGGGATGCATCATTGGTTTTGTTGCAAGGAATGAAGTGTGCCATCTTAGAGAACCGGTCTACTACCACAAAGATGGAATCCTTGTTTCTAATCTTTGGCAATCCTAGAACAAAATCCATGGAAATGTCTACCCAAGGTAGGTCAGGAATAGGCAAAGGGATGTATAATCCATGAGGATGTAACCTGGACTTTTCCTTGAGACAAATGATGCACCTTGCACAGAACCTCTCTACATCTCTCCTCAAATGTGACCAGAAGAAATGCTCAGCTACAATGCTTAGTGTCTTGTCACGGCCAAAATGTCCCATGAGTCCCCCTCCATGTGCTTCTCTCAGGATCAGATCACGCATTGATCCTTGTGGAATACATAGTCTCTTATCCCTGAAAAGGAACTCATCTTGCTGAAAGAAGGACCCAAATGCTCCTTGTCTACACTGCTTGTAGATGTCTCCAAAGTCAGGATCCTCACCATACTGATCCTTGATGTGTTCAAAACCCATAACCTTAGCCTCCATCAGTGATATAAGTGCATGTCTCCTGGATAAGGCATCAGCTACAATGTTCTCCTTCCCCTTCTTGTACTTGATCACATAGGGAAATGATTCTACAAACTCTAACCAACGAGCATGTCTCTTCTTCAAAGTGTTTTGTCCCCTCAGATACTTGAGTGTCTCATGGTCAGTGTGGATCACAAACTCTTTGGATAAGAGGTAGTGTTGCCAAGTTTCTAGTGACCTCACTAGAGCATACAACTCCTTGTCATAGGTAGGGTAGTTGAGGGTTGCTCCATGTAGCTTCTCACTGAAGAATGCTACTGGTTTTCCTCCTTGAGTTAACACGGCTCCCACACCTGTTCCTGAGGCATCACATTCAATCTCAAAAGTTTTGTCAAAGTTAGGCAAAACCAAAACAGGAGCAATAGTTAAGCTAGTTTTAAGTTTTTGAAAAGCTTCTTCCTGTTCAGCTCCCCATTTGAAGGCAACATCCTTCTTGATCACTGATGTCAGTGGCGCTGCTATGGTGCTGAAGTCTTTGACAAACCTCCTATAGAAACTGGCCAAACCATGGAAAGTCCTCACATGGCCTATGGTAGATGGGGTAGGCCAATCCTGCACGGCTTTGATCTTCTCCTCATCTACTTTCAATCCCTGTGAACTAACAACAAAGCCTAGGAATACTAGTTGATCAGTGCAAAAGGTACACTTCTTAAGGTTAGCATATAGATGTTCTAGGCGCAGTGTTTCCAAAACCTTTTCAAGATGTTTAAGATGATCTTCTAAGCTAGTGCTATAGATCAAAATATCATCAAAGTAAACAACTACAAACTTACAGATGTATGCCCTTAAGACATGGTTCATGAGGCGCATGAAGGTGCTTGGGGCATTGGTGAGGCCAAATGGCATGACTAACCACTCATAGAGTCCCCTTTTGGTTTTAAAGGCAGTCTTCCACTCATCACCTTCCTTCATTCTAACCTGGTGATAACCACTCTTCAGGTCTATCTTGGAGAAGATAGTGGCACCACTAAGCTCATCCAGCATGTCATCAAGTCTTGGTATTGGGTGTCTATACTTGATGGTTATGTTGTTGATGGCACGGCAGTCTACACACATCCTCCAAGTCCCATCTTTCTTTGGCACCAATAGAACAGGAACAACACAAGGGCTTAGACTCTCCCGGATTTATCCCTTATCCATCAAGTCTTGCACCTGCTTCTCTAGTTCTTTGGCTTCCTCCGGGTTCACCCTATAGGCTGGGCGGTTTGGTAATGGAGCTCCTGGAATGAGGTCAATCTGGTGTTCTATACCTCTAATAGGTGGTAAACCAGTGGGTATGTCTTCTGGAAATAGATCCTGGAACTTCTCAATGAGTTGAACCACGGATGGGGGAAGTTCTTGTTCCTCATAACCTGTCAACACACCTTCCATAAAGATCATTAGTAGCACCTGTGTTTTGCATTCTAATGATTTTAAAACTTGTTGGGAAGTGATGTATAGGTTAGTCTTACTTGCCTTGTTACCTTTATCCATCTCTTTTTGCATGTCTAGGACTTGCTGTGGTGTCAAAGGAGCAAGGGTGTGCTTGCGGTTGTTGTGAGTGAAGCTGTAGAAGTTGGTGCGGCCATTGTGGATTGTCTCCTTGTCAAACTGCCAAGGTCTCCCCAGCAGGAGATGTCCAGCTTGCATAGGAACAACATCACAAGTCACCGGATCAGCATATCTGCCTATGCTTAATGGGATCACCACTTGTTCACCAATCTTCAACTCAGTCTCATCATTCAACCACTTGAGCCGGTATGGCTTTGGATGCTTTGTCTTCTTGAGACCTAACTTGTCAACCAAGTACTTGCTAGCAACATTAGTACACAAGCCTCCATCTATGATCAGACTGCATACCTTAGAGTCTATGGTGCATCAAGTGTGGAAAATGTTTTCCCTTTGCATGGTTTCTGGCTCAAACATAGCACTTAGGGCTCTCCTGGTCACAAGTATCTCTCCCTCGTCTGGATAGTCAATGATCTCTTCATCAGTACCAGCCGTTTCTTCTTTAGCCTCTTCTTGAGTCTCATATCCTCCATCTTCCCTGAGGATCAATACTCTCTGGTTAGGACAGTCTCGGGCATAATGTCCTTTCCCTTGACATTTGTAGCAAGTAATGTCACGGTTCCTAGGTGTGGCACCCTTTCCTTGGTCAGTCTTGTTGCTCTTGGAAACCTCTGGTGCTGGATTCTTCTTGAATCGTCTCTCCACCTCAATGGACTTGCCTTTGTCATTGTTCTTTTGTACTGGTGGTGTCCAAGTACTCTTGCTTCTGCTGGTGGCTATGGTCTTCCTCTTGATGTGTTGCTCGGCTTGAATAGCATAGTGCAACAAGTCATGGAAGTGTTCATAGTTCTGCCTCTCCACCTTTCTTGTGATCCGGTCTTGTAAACCATCTAGGAATTGTGCCATCAAAGTCTCCATAGAGTCTTGTACCTCCAAACGGTTCCTGAGTGCATCAAACTCCTCATAGTACTCTTCTACTGACTTGTTCCCTTGTGTGAGCTTCCTGAACCTCTTTTGCAAGTCTCTGTAGTAGTAACTCGGCACATATCTCTTCCTCAGGGAGGCCCTCATGTCATCCCAAAGAACAATGGGATCACGTCTAAGCCTTCTCCTTTCTGAAGTCTCCCTATCCCACCATGACAAGGCAGTGTCAATGAGTTGAGCAGAAGCTAGAGAGATCTTCCTTGCCTCCGTGTAGTTATAGTAATCAAAGATGTATTCCATCCTTGTTTCCCAATCAATGTAAGCATCAGGGTTAACCTTTCCACCTAAGGTTGGTGGCATGAGCTTCAAGTCTTTGCCTCCCTGCCATGGATGCTCTTCTTCTTGATTATAGTTTCTGCCTCGGTTCCTTCCTCTATCTCTGGCATCTCTCCTAGGTGGAGGGTGTTGCTCTTCTTCTTCCAGACTAGGCATATCACTATCAGTCTCATCTTCTTCTGGTGGGTGTTCTTGTCGCCTTGGTTAGCCTCTTGCCGGATTGTTGTTTGGGTTAGTGGCCTGAGCTTGTTGGTTCTGTTCCAGCCGAGCCATCCTTTCACTTATGGATTGCATGGTAGCTAGAAGTTGAGCTATGGTGGCAGCATCAGTGGATGAAGTGCTATCTCCCATTTTTTTTCCTACAAGATCTTTCAAGAACAAGTGAAAATATGGGAAATGGAAGTTATGCAAGTAACAATATGCAAGGATATGGTTGATCTAATGCAAATGAATGTGTAATGGACCGACTTTAGGAGATAATAACACGCAAAAATGCATGCAGCAAGTGGTACGTCTCAAGTTTCAATTAAGGAAAGTTCGACCACCAAAATTATGAAAGTCTCATATCCTCCATCTTCCCAAAATGATATGGGCACGGGAAGCACCCTTCTCACACTGGATGGATAGAGGATGAGTATCAAGCTTTGGTGGATGGATGGAGGTGAGAATGGAGTGAGTTCTTGCGGATGGAATGGAATTGAGATGATAACCGGCTTGATTGCTCTTCGAACGGATCAATGGAGGATGGGAAACAACAAATGGTCGTGTAACCAACTTGCTATCTCACTGGATGGAGGATGACGTCATGATGGAGTGTGGATCCAAGCTGCTTGTTCGTATAAACAACTCAACAAGGACAAGGGATGGAGATGGAGTGAATAGATTGATGAACTCAATCAGATGGATCAAAAGTCACCACAAACTCTATGGAATGAGCTTGATAAGACTAGGTTGCTCTCAATGTTGATTCTCACACACACGGAAAGACTTATGGTTTTGCTAGGGGGCAAACTGACTCATATATTTCATAATAGGTTAAATGATACAAGGCTGCTTATAGGGGCTTATATACTCGCCGATGCAGCTATGCCCTTCTAGGGGTCTTTGAAGCAAATTTATTACATGGCTCAATCTTAGGACCTAATAAAAACTTAGGCTAAACAATGCCTTGACTCTTTATTTGAAATAAACTAAAAAGGAAACAAAATGCTGCAAGAAAGGTTAGTCAAAATATCAAGCATATAAATTAGATCCTTACCTTTGTTTGGGAGGCGCCTCTTGATAGGTTTGAATTGACTATCCGTTGGAGAAGAGCCAAGCTTGAGGTGATGTCGTTTTGGGGCTTGTCTTGATGTGATCATGGACCAGATCACTAAGGAGAACAAGGAGAGTCTAGATGAGCCACATGAAGCCACATTGCACCAGCAGCCTGGTGATGATGCTCTAGCCATTCCTGAAGGTCCCATGACTCGTTCCAGAGTCAAGAAGCTTAAAGAGAATGTTGTTGGATTACTCACTTCACATCCACAACAAGAAAGTCTTGGACAAGGTCTGATCCGAGGTGTCTTGATCACAATTCAAGCCTTCTCTACATCAAGCTGAGTTAGTGTCTAGGCAAGACATGGGGTGCGTGCTCTTTTCCTTGCTTTTGGTTTTGTCCCACGAGGTTTTCCGGAGGAAGGTTTTTAACGAGGCCACAACTTGTCTTCACATCACTTAGGCCCTATCTCGGTCCAAGTCTAAAAGAAGTTTACATTTTATGTTATTTTTAAGCATATGTTAAAGTTAAACCATAGTTTCCATTTTGCTTATTTCCGAAACCCTAGAGAGCTTGTTCTCGGTTTCTTTTATTTAAAGGGTCCCTAAACCCTATTGTAACTCATCCAACTTTTTATCAACGAGTATTCTTTTCTCCTTGACGGCTCTCTCTCTAGAAAGTGTGTCGAGTTCTGGTGTGTAATATCCAGAGACCTAAGGGTGCCTAAATTGGTGTGTCATATCCGGTTTGTTCATCTAGGAGTATCAAGAGATCATCCATCCCTCTTGTGTCACCATTCAATCCACACGCCTTGAAGAACTTGAGTCCCTGATTCGTTCTTGCAAGGATCTATCCATTCCCATCAACCAAAGAGCATCCTAGGGACGCATCAAGTGGTATCAGAGCAACTTTGGTTGGGAAGTGCTCGTTTTCTCTCTTATTGTTTTTGTTTCATCCGTGTTTCATCTCTATCATCTTGAATAAGCAGTAGATCTAATCTGTTTAGGGCTGCTCGAAATTCAGAAAGATTAGACAAGGTTTAAGAGATTTTCCTTTTTGCTTGCGGAAACCCTAGTTGAGAAACCCTAGCCGCACAAGTTGTCTTTTCCTTTTAGATCACTTTGTTTCATCTGTTAACTTGTTAATCACCTTGAACACGAGTAGATTAAGGTTGTTTAGGGTGCTAGACAAGCTTAGAAAAGTTTAGACAACGTTTAAAGAATTTCCTTTTTACTTGAATCGGCAAACCCTAATCTCCTTTTTGCTTGTAGCCGATTATCCTTTTTGCTTTTGTCTTGCAGAAGAAGCTTTAGATTGTTTTATCCTTTTTCCTTTTTGCTTATCTCGTTACCTTGAACCCTTTTACTGGTTATTTTTGTTTACCTTTGTGCAGGAAGCATGGGATCCGAGTCTGAAGAAGAAGCTGCACTCGTTAGGAAGAACAAGCTTCTCATGGAGGCTATGTCGGCTCAACTCAATCAGAACATGGTAGCAACCATGACCGAGATGATGAGGACCAACCTCAATGACATCCGGAGAGAGCTCAGAGAAGACATCAGGAGAGCTACTGGTCAAGTTCCAAACCGGGAGACTAGGAGAGAAGAGAGACCTCATGCAACTCGCCAAGAGCATGCCGGTTATGAGGAGACTGACAATGAGTATGAACACCTCAGTTCATCCTCAAGACAAAGCCAAAGAAGACATAGGCGTGTCCAAGAGAGAAGAATGAACCAGGGAGATGAGCTTGCTGGTTTGAAGATAAAGATACCCCCATTCCATGGCAAAGCTGATCCGGATGCCTACCTTGAGTGGGAGAAGAAGATTGAGCTAGTCTTTCAGTGTAAGCAGTACACAAACCACAAGAAGATTCAGATTGCTGCTACTGAGTTCTATGACTATGCTCTAAGTTGGTGGGATCAGTACATCACAACCCGTAGAAGGAATGTGGAGGAACCAGTTGAGACTTGGACAGAGATGAAGTCTATCATGCGCAAGAGGTTTGTTCCAAGTCACTACCACAGAGACTTGCATCACCGGCTTAGGAAGCTTACCCAAGGCTCAAGATCAGTGGAGGAGTATTACCAGGAGATGGAGTTGCTCATGCTAAGAGCTAGCATATCAGAAGATAGAGAAGCAACCATGTCAAGGTTCCTATGTGGTTTAAACCGAGAGATACAAGACAATGTTGAGATGCAACATTATGTGGAGCTTGAAGAGATGCTACACAAAGCTATTCTTGTGGAGCAGCAGCTTAAGAGGAAGGGACATTCACGCAACCACTATGGCTCTAACCGGTTACACAACACCAAGGAAGAGAAGACACCTTACCCTAAGGAGTCTAAGCCGTTCCAGAAGGATCACAAGTCCTATCCAAGAGAAGAGACCAAACCAAGCAGTGCTTTTGACAAGGGCAAAGGCAAGGCTGAAGCCTCTAGTTCCAGAGCTCGTGATGTCAAGTCTTTCAAGTGCCAAGGAAGAGGTCATTACGCCTCTGAATGTACCAACAAGAGAGTCATGATTTTGCTGGAAGATGGAGAGTATGCCTCAGAAGATGACATCACCGAGTCTGACCAAGAAGACACCGAAGAAGAACATGAAGAAGGACCAGTCAAGGGGAAGCTTTTAGTAGCAAGAAGACTTCTAAGCTTTCAAAACAAGGCTGAGGAGCTGGAGCAGCGTGAGAACCTCTTCTACACCCGGTGCTTGGTCCAAGGAAAAGTGTGCAGCCTCATTGTTGATGGAGGTAGTTGTGTGAATGCTGCGAGTGAAACCCTGGTCAAGAAGTTGGGATTGAAAGTTCAGAAGCATCCCAAACCTTACCGGCTACAATGGCTGAATGAAGAAGGCACCATGAAGGTCTCAAGTCAAGTCCTTATTCCCTTAGCCATTGGGAGATATGAAGATGAAGTCTTGTGTGATGTGTTGCCTATGGAAGCGGGTCACATACTTCTTGGGAGACCTTGGCAATCTGATCGCCGAGTTATCCATGATGGCTTCACCAACAAGCACTCCTTTGAGTTCAAGGGACGCAAGACCACTCTGGTTCCCTTGACACTTAAGGAAGTTCAACAAGATCAGGCTCAACTCCAAAAGAAGAAGGAGATTGATCTAAATGCGGCTGGAACTAAGCAGCCTAACTTCTATGCTAACATGGGTGATATCAAAAGAACTCTCTACTCTCAACAATCTGCTATCTTACTTGTGTTTAAAGAAACTCTTTTGAACCTAACAGATTCTACACCGGTGTATCCTAGTGCAATGGTTTCTCTTTTGTAGGAGTTTCAAGATGTATTTCCAGATGACAATCCCATTGGTTTACCACCTTTGAGAGGGATTGAGCACCAGATAGACTTTGTTCCAGGATCTACACTTCCAAACCGTCCAGCATACAGAACCAATCCGGTTGAGACCAAGGAGTTACAAAGACAAGTAGAGGAACTCATGGAGAAGGGTTATATCCGAGAGAGTTTGAGCCCATGTGCTGTACCAGTGCTCCTAGTGCCTAAGAAGGATGGTACATGGCGTATGTGTGTTGATTGTAGATCAATCAACAACATCACAGTGAAGTATCGCCATCCTATCCCTAGACTTGATGATATGCTTGATGAATTACATGGTTCTTGCATCTTTTCTAAGATAGATTTAAAAAGTGGTTATCATCAGATTAGGATGAAAGAAGGAGATGAATGGAAAACTGCATTCAAAACTAAACATGGATTATATGAATGTTTAGTTATGCCATTTGGATTAACCAATGCACCTAGTACATTCATGAGGTTAATGAATCATGTTCTTAGGTCATTCATAGGCATTTCTGTTGTAGTATACTTTGATGACATCTTAGTATATAGCAAGAACTTAGAAGAACATCTAGAACATCTTAGGGCTGTCCTGAATGTTTTAAGGAATGAAAAACTTTATGCCAACTTGAAGAAGTGCACCTTTTGCACGGATAACTTGGTTTTCCTAGGTTTTGTTGTAAGTGCAGATGGAGTTAAGGTCGATGAGGAGAAAATCAAAGCCATCAAAGACTGGCCGAGTCCAACCACAGTAGGAGAAGTGAGGAGTTTCCATGGGCTTGTTGGGTTCTATAGACGTTTTTTGAGAGACTTTAGCACCATTGCAGCTTCCTTAACTGAAGTGATAAAGAAGGATGTAGGATTCAAGTGGGGAGAAGCACAAGAGAAGGCTTTCCAATGCCTAAAAGAGAAGCTTACTCAATCACCTCTTCTTATGCTTCCTGACTTTACAAAAACTTTTGAAATAGAATGTGATGCTTCAGGAATTGGAATTGGTGCTGTGTTGATGCCGGATAGGAAACCCATTGCCTACTTCAGTGAGAAGCTTGGAGGAGCCACTCTCAACTATGCAACCTATGACAAAGAACTCTATGCCTTGGTGAGGGCATTACAAACGTGGCAACATTACTTGTGGCCCAAGGAGTTTGTCATACACACTGATCATGAGTCCCTAAAGTATCTAAAAGGGCAGAGTAAGCTTAGTAAGAGACACGCAAGGTGGGTTGAATTCATTGAGACCTTCCCATACGTGATCAAGTATAAACAAGGTAAGGAGAACATAGTTGCTGATGCACTATCTCGGAGGTATGTTCTCTTGACCACTCTAGATGCTAAGTTACTTGGTTTTGAGCAGATAAAAGATATGTATGTTACTGACCATGATTTCAAGGAAGCCTATGCTTCTTGTGAGAAGTTTGCTGCAGGACATTACTTCAGGCTAGAAGGCTACCTGTTTTATGATAATAGATTGTGTGTGCCTAACTGCTCTTTGAGAGATCTCTTTGTCAGGGAATCCCATGGGGGCAGTCTAATGGGACACTTTGGGGTTGCCAAGACCTTAAAAGTTTTGCAGGATCACTTCTATTGGCCGCATATGAAGAGAGATGTGGAGAGAATCTGTGGGAGGTGTGCTACTTGCAAGCATGCCAAGTCCCAAGTCCAATCCCAGGGTTTGTATACTCCTTTACCCATTCCACACCATCCCTGGAATGACATTTCCATGGACTTTGTTGTTGGATTACCTAGGACTAGAACCGGAAAGGACTCAATCTTTGTTGTTGTTGATAGGTTCTCTAAGATGGCACATTTCATAGCATGTCATAAGACTGATGATGCATTGCATGTTGCTAACTTGTTCTTTAAAGAAGTTGTTCTTTTGCATGGCATGCCTAGGACTATCGTTTCTGATAGGGATACTAAGTTTCTTAGTTACTTCTGGAAGACACTTTGGTCTAAGCTAGGCACTAAACTGTTGTTTTCTACTACTTGTCATCCGCAAACTGATGGACAAACTGAAGTGGTTAATAGAACCTTAGGAACACTCTTGCGTGCATTCATTAAAAAAAACTTAAGGACATGGGAAGAATACTTACCACACTGTGAATTTGCATACAATCATGCTATGCATTCTGCTTCTAAGTATTCACCTTTTGAGATTGTTTATGGGTTCAATCCCACCTCTCCTTTGGATCTAATGCCTTTACCTGAGTGTGAAAGGATCAGTCTAGATGGCAAGAAGAAAGCAGAGATGGTCCAACGGATCCATGAGAAGGCTAGACAAAACATTGAGCAGAAAACCAAGCTTTATTAGAAGCAAGCCAACAAGGGGAGACGTGTGAGAACCTTTGAAGTTGGTGACCAAGTTTGGTTGCACCTGAGGAAAGATAGGTTCCCCAACGAGAGGAAGTCCAAACTGATGCCAAGGGTTGATGGACCTTTCGAGATCATCCACAAGATCAATGACAATGCCTACAAACTTGATCTCCAAGGTAAGTATGATGTATCAAATAGCTTCAATGTCACTGACTTGGCTCCTTTTGCTGTAGATGAACCTGATTTGAGGACAAATCCTTTTCAAGAGGGAGGGGATGATGTGATCGTGGACCAGATCACTAAGGAGAACAAGGAGAGTCTAGATGAGCCACATGAAGCCACATTGCACCAGCAGCCTGGTGATGATGCTCTAGCCATTCCTGAAGGTCCCATGACTCGTTCCAGAGTCAAGAAGCTTAAAGAGAATGTTGTTGGATTACTCACTTCACATCCACAACAAGAAAGTCTTGGACAAGGTCTGATCCGAGGTATCTTGATCACAATTCAAGCCTTCTCTACATCAAGCTGAGTTAGTGTCTAGGCAAGACATGGGGTGCGTGCTCTTTTCCTTGCTTTTGGTTTTGTCCCACGAGGTTTTCCGGAGGAAGGTTTTTAACGAGGCCACAACTTGTCTTCACATCACTTAGGCCCTATCTCGGTCCAAGTCTAAAAGAAGTTTACATTTTTATGTTATTTTTAAGCATATGTTAAAGTTAAACCATAGTTTCCATTTTGCTTATTTCCGAAACCCTAGAGAGCTTGTTCTCGGTTTCTTTTATTTAAAGGGTCCCTAAACCCTATTGTAACTCATCCAACTTTTTATCAACGAGTATTCTTTTCTCCTTGACGGCTCTCTCTCTAGAAAGTGTGTCGAGTTCTGGTGTGTAATATCCAGAGACCTAAGGGTGTCTAAATTGGTGTGTCATATCCGGTTTGTTCATCTAGGAGTATCAAGAGATCATCCATCCCTCTTGTGTCACCATTCAATCCACACGCCTTGAAGAACTTGAGTCCCTGATTCGTTCTTGCAAGGATCTATCCATTCCCATCAACCAAAGAGCATCCTAGGGACGCATCATGTCTCTTACTCCTAAACTCACCGTTTCACTTAAGGGGAGAGATGGTGAATAAGGAAACCATCTCTTTATGCGGAATGATAGACCATAGGATAGCATTATCTTTTGGATCGTCTTGTATAACATAAGGTTGAGTCTTTGTAACCTCTGATCCGGAAATGGAGAGCTTGTCTAGACAGTTTGTGATGTCATCTAAGTTGGGGTTGATATTAGCCTTGGCAAACAATCCTTCAATGGCTTCACAGAAGCTTGCAATCACCCCATTGGTTCCTGATCTTGTTCTTGGTGCTTGTCTTAGGGTGGGGATGTTGATGTCTGGTTCTATGTCCTCATCAGAATACAAGGAAAGTCACATGTCTTACCTAAGGAAGAGAGCTGCTGGAGAGGTCACTTTCACCCATTCTGGTCGTGCCTCCTCTTGTCCTCTTCCCCTTGTCCATTTATTTTAAGATTTGTTTATTGTAGTTGTTTAGCTATATAAGGCCTTTTGTTGAAACTGAAATTCTTAAGCAAGAATTAACTTTCTTCTTCATCCATTCTCTGGTTACTATTATTCTCTGCTTTCATAACTCTCTCAGTCTCTTATATACACTCATACTCACGTCCAAACTCTCCCTGAATCACTTATACTAATCCACTTATTATCCTTAACTCATTCATACTCTTTCACTATCTATTCTCTCATTCTCTTTTTGTACAAGACAAAATCGACCACTCTCTGTTCTAAACGCCCCTCACACACCATATTTTGTCTATTCTCACATGGTATCAGAGCTCTCCAGCTCCTGAAAACCTATTTAGCTTCCGCAAATCATTTCTGTTCAAATCTTTCTTCAAAACTGTTTTTTTTGTTCCATCATTTATCCTCTGGTCCAAAGGTTTTCCAGGAGGGAAAACTTCACCAGAACTCAAGATAAAGGAGGTTCTTACTCCCTGGAACTGAAAAAAAAAGCTTCAGCATAGTCCAGCAAGCTTCATCAAAGTCCAGTTTCAAGCTCTCTCCCTCATTGCTGTTTCAAACCATTGGAGTGTTTCTGTCTAGCAAACTGTTCAATCTCTTCAAGAAGAAGAAGAATACAACCATGGCGTTTCCATAAGCCTCCCCAAGTTCTATCCCCTTCTTCCTTCTCAGAATGAAGAGATCTCTTGAAGAAAGAAGGCTTTGGAGTTGTTTGGCAAGCAAAACTCTAAACCAAGCCTGTACAAGCAATTTTCATGTTCTTTCCAAGATGGAGTCTCTCACTGTGTTCCAGAAGGTGGCTCCTGGTAATCAGGAAGAAAGGAGGGGTCTTAAGCATGAGTGGTTCAAAGAGAAAGCACACACAAGGAAATGGAGTGGGGTAGAGAACCCAAACTCCAAACCTGTCAAGTTCAAGTGAACTGTGTGCCTTGGAGGTTCAAGGAACCAGCGCAGGTTCCTTGGTTGTAAGTTAACCTCCTAACCCTTAATAAGAGCTTGTGTATTTATGTCTGGCTGTTTTGAGTGGTGTGTTTGGTATACTTGGGACAGTTCAAAATTGCTAGAGTTGTTGAACCTAGTTTATGTCACATGATACTTAAAAAGTTTTGTGTGTATTGTCCTAGAATCATTGTTTCTATTGTGTCTGGGCTAAGTGAGGTGCTTAGTCTCAGTTGAATTGCTAAAGGTGTAGGAGAGTTTCCTGGTAATGTGTTGCATTCATGGTTGTGTAGCTTGATTATATGAGTTGTCTAGTCTAATCTACTGTAATAAATTGTTATTGCATTTTTTTACTGTCATATGTGTGATAAATTGAGCCTAGATGCCTTGTATTTGATGAGTTGTCATGCTTGAGCATTTAGAGAATTGGTTTGCTTGGATTTGAACTGAATGAGTTGTTTAGATTCAGTCCATTGCATCTTGTTAATCATTATGGATCAGACTTGGTGAGTTATCAAGCTCTGATCCTAATGTGTGGTCTAATTCTTGCTGAAGTTTGACTGGTGTTTCAGGTACACAAGAGGTGTCCTCTGTCCATCATCAAACCAAGACAAAGAAGAAGGCTTTGCCCATGCTGTTCAGTGCCTACACATGATGTATATTCCTGGTTGATCCAGAGCCTACACATGATGTATATTCCTGACCATGGAGAGATATCTTGTTGGAGAACCAGTTGACTTAAGCGCAGGCTATAGGGGTTGTTGTGCTCTTGGTTCAATAGACACACAAGGAAGAGTGGTTGTTAAGGCAGTGGAGAAGAGATCAAGGGAGGAACCGGTTGGCTTAAGCGCAGCTATAGGGGTGATGCGCTCCTGGTTTTAAGCTCAGTATTGCTCACTTCCAAGCTTGGTCCTTCACCTATACTCTGTGGATCAAGCTTGAGGAGGGGTAATGATGAGCAATCCTGAAGATCCAAGTCGTCCTTTGCCTCCTGCAAGCTGTGGAGTTCACACTTGCACCATAAACCAGATCAAAGAAGACTCAAATGTACTCAAGTGGGGAATTCAAGTGGAGTTCATTCCCCACCATTCTTATGAAAGGGAAGCACCTAAAACTCTCATTTCAATTGGTTTATCATTCTGATTCTATTACTTGAAATGCTTTTGATGATTGTTTAGTGTATCGTCCTAAGAGCTGATTCACCTTTGGGATAATGTATCAGGTACCATACTTGGAGTTCTATGTGACAGAAGCTTGTAGTCCATACTGATTGTACCATACTTGGAGCTTTATGTGACAGAAGCTGGTAGTCCATCACCCCTTTGGAGATGGCGAGTAGTCAGAAGAGAGGGGGAGACCACATACTAGCCTAAAGAAGAGATCCAAGGTGTTGGTGTGTGCAAGTGATGGAGTTCATACTTGCACCACAAGTTAGGCCATGATCCAGAGCCTAAGGACTCCACCATGATTTATCTGAAGTTCCTTAGGCTCACTGGCTAATCCCTAGGCTTTGAAGGACTCTACTCTTTTCCTTAGCTGGTTAGTCCCAAATGGGTTTTCTGGCTAAGGTTTTTAATGAGGGAGCTTCTTCAAGGTTCCAAGCTTGTCCAAGGATCTCCTATGGTCAAGCTTGAGGGGGAGTGTTGGAATGAAAAAGGAAGAAGCACCAGTTGAGAGTGAAGGTTGCTTGTGCAAAGATTGTGCAAAAATAATTATGTGCAAAGTTTGTACAAAAAGATTATTTTGCACAAGATTTGCACAAGAAAGATAATGAAGTGCAAAATTCGGGTCAGCCTCAAAACACCCAAAGATCAATGTGCAAAAAAAGGGTTGAAGATAATCTTTCGTGAAAAGATTGTGCAAAAGATTATCAAGACTAAGAAAAAGGAAGTGCAAAGTCCGGGACACTTCTTGATGTCGATCAGAAGTCTTCTAGAAGACTGGCAGCATAGCCGAGAAGTTTGGAGGCAAGTGTGGCTGTTTGAATTTGAATCCAAGGAAAGTCACATGTCTTAACTGAGGAAGAGAGCTTCTGGAGAGGTCACTTTCACCCATTCTGGTCGTGCCTCCTCTTGTCCTCTTCCCCTTGTCCATTTATTTTAAGATTTGTTTATTGTAGTTGTTTGGCTATATAAGGCCTTTTGTTGAAACTGAAATTCTTAAGCAAGAATTAACTTTCTTCTTCATCCATTCTCTGATTACTATTATTCTCTGCTTTCATAACTCTCTCAATCTCTCATATACACTCATACTCACGTCCATACTCTCCCTGAATCACTTATACTCATCCACTTATTCTCCTTAGCTCATTCATACTCTTTCACTATCTATTCTCTCATTCTCTTTTTGTACAAGACAAAATCGACCACTCTCTGTTCTAAACGCCCCTCACACACCATATTTTTTCAATTCTCACATGGTATCAGAGCTCTCTAGCTCCTGAAAACCTATTTAGCTTCCGCAAATCATTTCTGTTCAAATCTTTCATCAAAACTGTTTTTTTGTTCCATCATTTATCCTCTGGTCCAAAGGTTTTCCAGGAGGGAAAACCTCACCATAACTCAAGATAAATGAGGTTCTTAGTCCCTGGAACTCAAAAAAAAAAGCTTCAGCATAGTCCAGCAAGCTTCATCAAAGTCCAGTTTCAAGCTCTCTCCCTCATTGCTGTTTCAAACCATTGGAGTGTTTCTGTCTAGCAAGCTGTTCAATCTCTTCAAGAAGAAGAAGACTACAACCATGGCGTTTCCATAAGCCTCCCCAAGTTCTATCCCCTTCTTCCTTCTTAGAATGAAGATATCTCTTGAAGAAAGAAGGCTTTGGAGTTGTTTGGCAAGTAAAACTCTAAACCAAGCCTGTACAAGCAATTTTCATGTTCTTTCCAAGATGGAGTCTCTCACTGCGTTCCAGAAGGTGGCGCCTGGTAATCAGGAAGAAAGGAGGGGTCTGAAGAATGACTGGTTCAAAGAGAAATCACACACAAGGAAATGGAGTAGGGTAGAGAACCCAAACTCCAAACCTGTCAAGTTCAAGTGAACTGTGTGCCTTGGAGGTTCAAGGAACCAGCTCAGGTTTCTTGGTTGTAAGTTAACCTCCTAACCCTTAATAAGAGCTTGTGTATTTATGTCTGGCTGTTTTGAGTGGTGTGTTTGGTATACTTGGGATAGTTCAAAATTGCTAGAGTTGTTGAACCTAGTTTATGTCACATGATACTTAAAAAGTTTTGTGTGTATTGTCCTAGAATCATTGTTTTTATTGTGTCTGGGCTAAGTGAGTTGCTTAGTCTCAGTTTGTGTCTTGTTGAATTGCTAAAGGTCTAGGAGAGTTTCCTGGTCATGTGTTGCATTCATGGTTGTGTAGCTTGATTAGATGAGTTGTCTAGTCTAATCTACTGTAATAAATTGTTATTGCATTTTTTTACTGTCATATGTGTGATAAATTGAGCCTAGATGCCTTGTCTTTGATGAGTTGTCATGCTTGAGCATTTAGAGAATTGGTTTGCTTGGATTTGAACTGAATGAGTTGTTTAGATTCAGTCCATTGCATCTTGTTAATCATTATGGATTCAGACTTGGTGAGTTATCAAGCTCTGATCCTAATGTGTGGTCTAATTCTTGCTGGAGTTTGAGTGGTGTTTCAGGTACACAAGAGGTGTCCTCTGTCCATCATCAAACCAAGACAAAGAAGAAGGCTTTGCCCATGCTGTTCAAAGCCTACACATGATGTATATTCCTGGTTGATCTAGAGCCTACACATGATGTATATTCCTGACCATGGAGAGATATCTTGTTGGAGAACCAGTTGCTTAGTCTCAGTTTATGTCTTGTTGAATTGCTAAAGGTCTAGGAGAGTTTCCTGGTCATGTGTTGCATTCATGGTTGTGTAGCTTGATTAGATGAGCTATCTATACTCATCCACTTATTCTCCTTAACTCATTCATACTCTTTCACTATCTATTCTCTCATTGTCTTTTTGTACAAGATAAAATCGACCACTCTTAGTTCTAAACGCCCCTCACACACCATATTTTGTCTATTCTCACAAACTTCCCACAAGATGCATAAGCTTCCTTAAAATCAAGGTCAGTATCAGACATATCTTTAATTTGCTCAAACCCAAGTAACTTACCATCTAGAGTGGTTAAGAGAACATACCTCCGAGATAGTGCATCAGCAACTATGTTCTCCTTACCTTGTTTATACTTGATCACGTATGGGAAGGTCTCAATGAACTCAACCCATCTTGCGTGTCTCTTACTAAGCCTACTCTGCCCTTTTAGATACTTTAGGGACTCATGATCAGTGTGGATGACAAACTCCTTGGGCCACAGGTAATGCTGCCATGTTTGCAAGGCCCTCACCAAGGCATAGAGTTCTTTGTCATAGGTTGCATAGTTGAGAGTGGCTCCTCCAAGCTTCTCACTGAAGTAGGCAATGGGTTTCCTATCCGGCATCAACACAGCACCAATTCCAATTCCTGAAGCATCACATTCTATTTCAAAAGTTTTTGTAAAGTCAGGAAGCATAAGAAGAGGTGATTGAGTAAGCTTCTCTTTTAGGCATTGGAAAGCCTTCTCTTGTGCTTCTCCCCACTTGAATCCTACATCCTTCTTTATCACTTCAGTTAAGGAAGCTGCAATGGTGCTAAAGTCTCTCAAAAAACGTCTATAGAACCCAACAAGCCCATGGAAACTCCTCACTTCTCCTACTGTGGTTGGACTCGGCCAGTCCTTGATGGCTTTGATCTTCTCCTTGTCCACCTTAACTCAATCTTCACTCACAACAAAGCCTAGGAAAACCAAGTTATCCGTGCAAAAAGTGCACTTCTTCAAGTTGGCAAAGAGTTTCTCATTCCTCAAAACATTCAGGACAGCCCTAAGATGTTCTATATGTTCTTCTAAAGTCTTGCTATATACTAAGATGTCATCAAAGTATACAACAACAGAAATGCCTATGAATGATCTAAGAACATGATTCATTAATCTTATGAATGTACTAGGTGCATTGGTCAATCCAAATGGCATAACTAACCACTCATATAATCCATGTTTAGTTTTAAATGCAGTTTTCCACTCATCTCCTTCTTTCATCCTAATATGATGATAACCACTCTTTAAATCTATCTTAGAAAAGATGCAAGAACCATGCAATTCATCAAGCATATCATCTAATCTAGGTATAGGGTGGCTATACTTCACTGCGATGTTGTTGATTGATCTACAATCAACACACATGCGTCAAGTACCATCCTTCTTAGGCACTAGGAGCACTGGTACATCACATGGTGATGTAAGACTCGGAGGAGTCTTTGGAAAGGTGGTGATGATGGATTCTCAAGCTGGATTTCACACACTCTCTTGAGAACAAAGGATGGTCATTTGATGAACACCTAACCGGATGAGAGATCAAGTGTGGATGGAATCTAACAAGCTGGCTTGCACGCTCTCTCTTGTTGGATCGATTGATGATGAAGATGATGGAACGAAGAACACCACAAGGATGATGATGGATCCTTGATACATTTCAAGACTCTGCTCACTTGAATCTCACAAGAAAGAAGAAGTCGGTTGCGGCTTGCTTTAGGGGGCAAACTGACTCGTATATTGATCTAGGGTAAAAGTTGTGTTACAATGGCTGCGTGTGGGACTTTATTAATAGTCCTTCAGCCTTGACCTAATGGTCGACTCAAGAAAAGGAAAAAGACTCAAAAAAATAGGACTTAAGGTTTTAAACGAAAAAATAGAAAACTTACATTGCCCGGTTTAAGACCAAAAAGGAAATTTGCAAAATAAAAGAAAATAAGGCCTAAGCTAAGTCTTGGCCTCGAACCCTGGTTGCTTGTGGGATAGGCGAGTTCTAGGAACCACTAGACTGACCCATCTTACCTGCACAAAGTGTAAATAAAGTAAAGGCTTCCCTTGGTTCAGTGTTGGCCTTCTTTGCTAGGTAGTTGATCTTGAGGGCGTCTGGATCAACCTTGGTAAAACTCATGACTTGGTCTTCTATTTCTGGTACTTTAATACTTGAGTCTTTAAGGCCTTCTTCATCAGGAATGGGGTCTTATTCCACATCCATTCCTGCCACATAACCATCCTTGTCAGTTTCAGCCAAATAAGCTTCTTTACCTGGAGTGATATTGAGTTGCGCAAAGGCATTGCTCAAGTCATCACTTGGCTCGTTGATATGCTCTACTTTGGTGGGTTGAGCTATTGGCATGTTTAGTGATTCGTCCATATTGTCTAGGATAGCTTGAACAGCAAGTATGAATCCATCCTTGAGCCTCCTAGCCTTGGAACGGGTCATGGGGCCTTCTGTGACCTTAGGAATGGTGATGGGAGCTTGGTTCTGGTCTATGGCCTCATCATTCCCTCCCCTTCAGAAGGTTTTGACCTCAAAACTGGTTCATCTGCAAGATAAGGAGACAAGTCAGCAACATTGAACGTATGGGAAATGTTGAACTCACCTGGAAGTTCTAGGCGATAGGCATTGTCATTGATCTTTTCCAACACTCTGAATGGACCATCTCCTCTAGGTGCTAGTTTAGAACTTCTTTTCTGTGGGAACCTCTCGGTCCTCATGTGGAGCCAGACCCATTCTCCGGGTTCAAAGGTCATCTCCTTGCGTTTCTTATCAGCTCTCCTCTTGTAGTCCTCAGTTTTCTTGATGATGTTCTCCCGGACCTTCTGATGTAACTTCCTCACAGCTTCCCCTTTCTTTAGGCCATCCTGATTAACTTGCTCAACTTGTGGAATTGGCTTAAGATCCAAAGGGGTTAGTGGATTAAAACCATAAACAACTTCAAAAGGTGACATCTTAGTAGCAGAATGAGTAGCATCGTTATATGCAAACTCAATTAAGGGTATGCAGTCTAACCAAGTGTTCAAGTTTTTACCAAGTGTTACTCTAAGTAAGGTAGAGAGGGTTCGGTTTACCACTTCTGTTTGTCCATCTGTTTGAGGATGACAGGTCGTGGAGAAGAGTAGTTTGGTGCCAAGCTTCTTCCACAGGGTCCTCCAGAAATGGCTCAAGAATTTAGTGTCTCGGTCAGACACAATAGTCATTGGTAACCCATGTAAACGCACCACTTCCTTAAAGAATAGGTTTGCGGTTTGAGTGGCATCATTGGTCTTGTCACATGGAATGAAGTGGGCCATCTTGGAGAAACGGTCCACCACCACAAAGATTGAATCCTTGTGTTTAATCTTGAGTAAACCTAAGACAAAATCCATAGAAACATCCTCCCACAAAGATTGAATCCTTGTGTTTAATCCTTGCGTAAACGAATCAAAAAGACTCAAGTATACCAAGGTTTGTGGATCGATTGGTGACACAAAGAGGTGTGGAAGGTCTCATTGATACTCCTAGGTACTAGATCGGATATGACACACCAAACTAGAACCCTTAGTCGCCGGATATGACTCACCAGCAAGCTCTTGCATTCGACAAAGATTAGAGAGAAAGAGAGAATACAAAAGGTTTATGATAAAAGACTGTGTGCCTTAGAATGAAGGTTTACATGAGTTTAAATAGAAACCGAGGAACATGCTCCTTTAGGTTTCGAGAACTTAATGAAATAAAAACCATAGTTTAAAACTTATCCTAAGATAGAAATGTGGTCTGTCCTAATATGCATATATCATGCATATACTAAGATACATCAACTAGGTGATTTGTGAAGCAAACTAAGGCCTCGTTAAAAACCTAACTTTAGAAAACCCATTGGGACAAAACCAAAGGTAGGGAAAAAGAGCACACTTAGGTTGCTTTCCTAGTTGATGATCAGCTTGATAAAGGGGTAGCTTGAATGGTGGTGAGGGTGTCTTGGTTGATCAAGCTTCGGCCAAGACAATCTTCTTGTATGAGTGACATCTTAAGTAATCCTCCAATAGCTTCCTTGAGCTTCTTTGATCTGGAACGAGTCATAGGCCCTTCTGGAATGGACAATGCATCTTCATCAATTGGTTTGTCCATCAGATCATTATCTCCATTAGTTGGCTGGTCCATGATCACATCATCCCCTCCCTCTTGAAAAGGATTTGTCCTCAAATCTGTCTCATCTGCGACAAAAGTAATAAGATCCTAGGATCCTTCTCTGGTTCTGGAAAGAGATAACAAAGGATAATCCTCGCAAACAGAGAGACAAGGCTCGATCAGCTTCAAGGCGTGTGGTTTGTTGCGGGACACAAGAGGGATGGATCGACTCTTGATACTCCAAGGCTTTCTGATCCAGATATTAAACACTAAATCCGAGAACCAAAGCCGGATATTACACACCAGCAACCTTCACTTCGTCCAAAGACAAGAGAGAAGAGAGAAAAAGGGTTTTCGATAAAAAAGACTGCTTATTTTAGAATGAGGGATGCAAGGGTTTAAATAGAAACCAAGGAACACGCTCCTTAGGTTTCGAAAACTTAATAAGATAAAAACTATAGATTAAAAATAACATAAGGTAAATAGATAGAGTATTCTTCTTAGGCTTGGACCGATATTAACACCTAGGAGATGTGTTAAAGCAGCTTGTGGCCTCGTTAAAAACCTTCCTCCATAAAACCTCTTTGGGACAAAACCGAGAGCAAGGAAAAGAGCACACACAAGTACTTTGCCTAAGTACTAAATCAGCTAGATGAGGAGATAGCTTGAAAGGTGATTAAGGTATCTCAGATCATCAATCTTTGTCCAAGACCTTCTTCTTGTTTCCATACGAGTCTAAGTATTCCTCCGATGGCTCCATTTAGTTTCTTGATTCTAGAACGAGTCATGGGACCTTCTGGAATGGCTAATGCATCTTCATCAGCTGGTTTGTCCATGGGTGCATTACTGGATACATCATCTTCCTTGTTGAGCTGGTCCATGATCACATTACATTCCTTGGTGCTTTCCATGATCACATCATCCCCTCCCTTTTCAAAAAGATTTGTCCTCAAATCTGTTTTACCTGCAATAGAGGGGACCACGTCAGTAACATCATAGTTTAAAATCAGAAAACACTTACCTTGCAAGCCTCTTTGATAGGCATTGTTGCTGACTGGTTGGGATATGTAGAAGGGACTGATCCGTTTGGTTCTCCTTGCTCCTAATACATTAACACAAAAGAAACTAGCAAATAAAAATTTATCATAGAGTAAGAGTCTTATCCCATATATGTTTCTGCTAGGTTTTGGCTTGTATGTTTTATCTGGAGGTGCTTCTTTGATGAGGATAAAGCCAGGGACGTCTTGATGGTTATGCTGATCCAAATCAGGTGGCTTGAACCTCATATCTTCCTCACGCTTGTAACTTCTCCTTATACCCTTCAAAGCTTTCCTGAAATCTATACTTGGCTCTTTTGACAAAAACAAGAGTATTATATATGTGTAATCCATAAAAGAACTCTTGAAAACATGATCACTTACCTTAGCATGCTCACCTGGTCGCCATATATAGGATTGATATGTTCTAAACTCAGATAATTCAGAATAAAGTAAGTGTAGGTGTACCTGAGTTGTAGAATCAGTAACTTGCAATTCCAAATTTGTTTCAGTCTCAAACTGATTCTTTGTGGATGTAGGAAGGATTATGAATGTAGGGCAGGTTGGTTCATAACTTAAATCCTTCTTTCCGAAAAGTGTACACCTCAAAACAGTTTGTCCTGTACCAACAGCAAGCAAATCAGGTTTCATGTTCTTCTTTGAGTTTAGATAGTTACCTCGGGTTGGCTTCTTTGGAGATTGCTGTAGACTAAGCTGATCTGGTGGTTTCTCCTTGATTTGAGAAGAATTCATGAGTTCTTCTCCTGATCCAGTAATGACTTCACCATTGAATCTAGTGAATTCTTCATCTCCAATCATAGTTGGATAATCTCTGCAATGGTACTGAAGTTGCTGCCTATCAGGTGGCTTCCATATATGGTCAAGATGCAAGTCTTTTTGATCAACTTCCAACTCCTTATGACCCCATCTGCTTCTAGCACGTACAGAGCACTCTCCAAGGATGATAATCTTGTGGACATATTCTCCAGGTCTCCACGAGTAGTTCTGTAACCTTCCAGCACAATCAGATATAAGTTTCTCTTGGGAAAGATCCAAACCGACATGTTTTGCAAAACTAGCAATATCTTGATGATCAGGTGGCCATTTGCTGCGTGGTTTGGTTTGTTGGATCCATGACTGACTTGAATCCATTCTCCATTTGTTTCATAGTGAAACCCTTGCTGATCTGAGACGTGCAACAACTTTTCTCCAGAGGATATAAGATCACCAAAATCAGTTGTTTCTGCTGCTGATTTCTCCTCAATCATTATGTGCTTGTTCCTGTGATTCCACAACTCTCCTCCAGGTTCAAATACAACATGTTTCAATCCCAATTCGTGTCTTGAAAGCTCCATAGCTCTGATCTTGTTCCAAGAAAAAGGACTGATCAGAAAAGTACCTAAGAATGTCTTTTGGAAATCACATGAGTCAAAGACATTCATTTGCAAGAATCCACTCCCGGATTGTGGATTCTTGTGTGCCTCCTCTTCTATCACATCCTGTTTGAAAATAACCAGGTCGTCCATTACTGGTTGATCATCCTTCTGAATGGTGGTTGTTGGAATCTTGGCTTGATCTTCTTGAGCTTGTGCTGCTGATTCTGGTCCTGCTGAGTGGAGTTCTGAGACAGAAGTGAAAGACTCTTGATTCTGTGCTTCTATGGCTGGACGTGTTGTGTTGGACCTTTTGAATTGCTTCTCCACATCTATCATTACTTGTAACAATGCCTCCTTATCCTTTTCACTGAATAAACAAAATTGTTTATCTTCTCTAAATGGATTAGAGGTTGTCTTCTCCTTGCTATAACAGATTGGTTTCTTGATAGATGAACCAGAAAAGAAAAAAACAGATTCACTACACTTGAAACAAATCAATTCCTTTTAACACAAATCAGAAACAGATTCAAAACAAATTCAAATCTCAAACTTCTCTGATCAATTTCAAACTCAAGATATGTCAAGAACAAATAAGAACTAATCAGAACATAATAGATCAACTTAACAATACAGAAAGAGATCGATTTCTCCCAACCCTTAAACGATTTCAGTATGCTGTCAATAACTTCTGCAACAAGAATCCGAATTTTTTTTATCAGAAACAAGATCAAGGAACCCTATTTCTATCAGATTTCGACACAGAACACAGATCAACACGAAATCAAAGTGAATATGAAAAGAAAACAGCAGATTCGTGATCAAAACACTCAAAGTTAATAGATTTCAACAACAGAAACACAGATCTGATCAAAACACAACAGAATATGAAAAGACAAAAACGAAAATACGTGAGAAATCTAGTTCTTCCCTTCCAGAGTTGCTCTGATACCACATAATAAGATCCTAGGATCCTTCTCTAGTTATGGAAAGAGATAACAAAGGATAATCCTCGCAAACAGAGAGACAAGGCTCGATCAGCTTCAAGGCGTGTGGTTTGTTGCGGGACACAAGAGGGATGGATCGACTCTTGATACTCCAAGGCTTTCTGATCCAGATATTAAACACTAAATCAGAGAACCAAAGCCGGATATTACACACCAGCAACCTTCACTTCGTCCAAAGACAAGAGAGAAGAGAGAAAAAGGGTTTTCGATAAAAAAGACTGCTTATTTTAGAATGAGGGATGCAAGGGTTTAAATAGAAACCAAGGAACACGCTCCTTAGGTTTCGAAAACTTAATAAGATAAAAACTATAGATTAAAAATAACATAAGGTAAATAGATAGAGTATTCTTCTTAGGCTTGGACCGATATTAACACCTAGGAGATGTGTTAAAGCAGCTTGTGGCCTCGTTAAAAACCTTCCTCCGTAAAACCTCTTTGGGACAAAAACCGAGAGCAAGGAAAAGAGCAAACACAAGTACTTTGCCTAAGTACTAAATCACCTAGATGAGGAGATAGCTTGAAAGGTGATTAAGGTATCTCGGATCATCAAGCTTTGTCCAAGACCTTCTTCTTGTTTCCATATGAGTCTAAGTATTCCTCCAATGGCTCCATTTAGTTTCTTGATTCTAGAACGAGTCATGGGACCTTCTGGAATGGCTAATGCATCTTCATCAGCTGGTTTGTCCAT
>CAJHQP010005058.1:0-49306 GCA_905132765.1 Moricandia arvensis | reverse complement strand
AAACCATAAGGTTTTATAACAGATTATCATTTTTGGTATTTTAGTATATTGCTTAAAGCGTTACAAACCACAAATCATATCAATACAAGTCTGAAAAATGTTTTGTAAAACTCGCTTAAAAAGCGTTCGCAGAAACCATTTGTATAGACTTGTAGATTGTTTCACAAACTCGTTTTAGAAAGCTATTGTGAAAACAAATCGTTTTTATAACATTTTTATGATTCAAGTAACAAAAACGTTTTTGCGATAGAGCTACAGAGCAAAACGCAAACCGTTTCAGATAAGCAAGAAACGTTTCGCGGAAGTGCATAATGCAAATTGCAAGCACCGTTTCAACATAAAAATAAACATTTTATAAATCCTTGAAATCGTTTTATAAAAATGTATTAGATCAATCCGACTAAAGCTTATATGTAATAGAAGCGACTAAGAGTTAAGACTGTAGAAGCCCGGAAAACCGAATCAATATAAACGATATAAATAAAGCGATGTTAAGGAAATATACGATCAAAGACGAAAGAAAAATCGATACGAAAATGTTTTGTAAATAGACCATGGAGTCGAGACCATCTTTTTCCATAACTCTTAATATTCGCTCCGTAGTGAGACGGACTTGTACGAAATAGAGACCAGGATACAACCATGATAGACGATTCACGCTTCACCCTTGAACGTCCCTAACGAACTAATAAATCTACGAACACTCTCTAAACTTACGCTGGGAAATTTGTTGGTTTTTGTTGCGAAAAAACGTTTAAGAAATGAGGAAGGAGGAGACGAGTTTATAAAGAAGAGTAGTGGAGCGGAAATTTGTTGGTTTTTGTTGCGCAAAAAACGTTAAGAAATGAGGAAGAGGAGACGAGTTTATAAAGAAGAGTAGTGGAGCGGTTTTTCGAAACCGGTAGCGAAAATCTCTCAAAAATCTCGGGAGTGGTGCGTTGAGAAACTTTCTCTGCAAGATCTCTCTTTTGTTGACTCTATCGAACAGATAAACTTCTTGTCGTTTTTTGGAATTAAAATGGCAAAACGTTGAGCTTAATTTGGTCCAAAAAAATCTTATTGGGTCTGAGGCCTACGAAGACCCAAAACCATGTCCACGTCGAGCCGGACAGCGCGCGTGTGGGGAAGCCTTCCTCTCTCCCAGCCTTTGAACCAAGACAAGAGTGAGAACATATATATATTGCCCATTTTACTTTCATTTATCTTTTTTTTTAACGTTTGAGCTAGGCCAATTTCTTTTCACGTATTGATTCAACGAGAAGAAAGATTGATAATGAGATTAGAGGGATTCATTTTTGGTTACATAGATGTTAATCTAATCCTTTGTGTCACTGATATACTCATGTAGCGTCTGTGTACTCATTTAGCTGCATCAAAATCAGAAACTGAGAGCTGGAAGAACAGTATGAAAGAATATATACAAACTGCACCAAATAGCAAAGAAGCAAATCTGTAATTGTTGTTGTTTGTTCATGTACTGCCGATTTGTATGAATTAAGCATGTAAAATATCGAAAATCTCTGAGCAACGTATCGTATATTTCACTATAAGTGTATTACCAAGTTTTATTCTTACTAACTAACTTTTTAAACAATGTATGAAATTTATTACTCTCCTTATAACACCATGAACATATTTCACTTCACCACACATGTTTTTACGAGATAAATCACATTGACCTATTCAGAAGATAGAAAACACCAAATATACAGAAATTAATCTCAAATTTTTTTAAAAAATTCCATAAAATTTTCCAATTTTTACATTGAATTTTAATATTTCTAAGATATTAAAGATTATTAAAATTTTAAAATAAATAAAAAATTATTAGAATATATAAGAAAACCCATCACCTCAAATTAAAAATATGCGGAATTCAACGACAAAAAAGAAAAAGTAAGTTATATCTATTTTCATCATGTTGTTAGTTGAAGTATTTTGGTTTTATAAAATATTACCTTAAACGAATTGAAATACTTGAAATGAAATTTTTAACTATACATTTAAGTGTTAATTTATAAACAATTAGATTTGCACCTTTTCTATTTTATTCAGCTCTTCAATATTATATATTTCCTAAACATAAACCGTATGAAATGCAGTCATGTTTGAGGTTAAATATATCCGTACAAATGATAATCATGAGAACGCACAAACCCATTCTTAAAAGCCCCAAAAATATAGAAAACCAAAATGGACTAACTAATTATGGATTCAGAATTATCAAAAACATAAAACTAGAAAATCACCTATACCTCATCCACTCAAATAATAATTTGTTATACGCCATAACTTATTAATATAGACACAAATATTGAAATCAAACATAATTAATCTAAATAATCTTTCTACACCGTGACATTCTTAAAAACCATAAATGTTATTATGCATTTCTCGTGCAAAACCTTACATAAAACGCACACAAAAAAACTATACAATTATATAGTTACATATATCATACATAAAACATATCCCGTGGGTAACGAAGACTAGCCCTAGTATATGATAAAAATCAAATATTTCAATTAAAATTTTAAAAGTTACCGTTAATACTTTTTGGATTGTCACTTTATCACTTTGAGATATTCTTCAGAAACAACATTCTACAATATATTATAACTAGTTTAATATGTTCTTCTTCTCTACCAATTTAAAACTATGTTTTTCAATAGATTCATAATCTACATGATCATATGATTTTTTTTATTTTTTTAAAACTAAAAACCTAACTTCCTAACTAAACACAAAACATATTCAAATAATGTAATGATTAAATCAAAAAAATAAGTAAAAGTTATGTATTGATTCAACCAGTACTTCAAACAAACGATAGTTAGATTCGGGTTTAACAGTTTTTTACAGGTTTTACCAGTGTTTTAAATAATGGTTTAAAAAAAATCAAATTGAATTACATATCGGGTCACTGGATTTGATGGTTCGACTACGGATCCGGATCAGGTTTCAAAACACTGCAATTTAGTTTGTGTACATTTAGAATTCATGTAGCAGAGTTCGTGAATTTTTAGGCTTTTATCCCTGTTAGAATGTAGAAACGATGGAAGTGGAAGGAAAATACAAAAAAAATGAAAAGTGGGAAACTATGATTGAATACGTTATCCGTAATTGGCGGAGCAAGGTGGCAAACACAAAGCAGAGAGTATAACAAATATTAAGTAATACGCACACCAAGTAATCAACATAAAACACTATTCAAACCATAGCGAAATCCAAAAAGCCAAACATATTATTAAATCAATCATATAGCAATTATGAGATATTCATGACAATTTTCCTCCGCATACACTGAAATGTTATTGACTGGGTTGGAGTCTTATTTAGATCCAGCACCGGGGGATTTAGGATGGCATAAGCAAGCAACTCTTCATCGCAGAGGAAAATAGCCATGTCTTGTTTGGGTATCCCTACCCAAGCTTCTACATCATTACCATCTTTGACTCCATCAAAACCACATACACTATGTTATTGTAGATGGTATGTGAAGCAGGTCCCATCCAGACTGGATTACCCCATCCGAAGTCAACCTCGTAGAAAGGCTTTCTACACCAGCTAGACATTGTGTACAAGTCTATGTCCGGTCTTAAGTACTCTGACATGAAACTTCCCATCGCAGTCAACAAGTTCTGACCAAGTGTAGTGTTGGTGATGGTAGTATCATTATTACAGCCTTGAAGACTCTCTTTGATCATCTCATTGACACCTTCTTGGTCTTCTAAACTCGCTACAATTTCACCAATCTCTAACTCACTCTCTGCCTCTTTCTTGAGAAAGAAAGCAGATTGTAGGTTGCCCATGGCGTTTTTCTGGCAAAACATTAGTGGGGATCCTAAGCCTCAAGTCCATGGCTTGAGTCATCAACGTTGACTTTGGAGAGACCGAGTTAGACCGTGAGGCTTTTGTAGCACATCTCCAAACAAGTGACATGATGGCTTCAACACGTGTAGGCACGGGGACGCTTTCGCTAGCGGCCTTGCGTTTAAGCTCAGCGATCTTAGAGGATTTGAAGACGAGTCTTTTGGTTACACATTTTCCTCGAAGCTCGTAAAGGTCATCAAGTGAAGGAGACTGGTAAGAGATATAAGGAAGAGGATAGATTGTAGTGCCTGCGAACTGAGGAACACTTGTTGCTGTCCCTTTTGTTGTAGTGGCCCAGGCTCGGACAAAGGTCAACAGTGAGGCCGCGTCGCAGATCTGGTGAGAGATTCCGACAGTGACCGCGACTCCTGATCCCGACCCGAAGAAAGTGACCATGACTCTTAGCAACGGCCATGTCCCCGCTGATTCTCCCTGCTCGACTTCCGGGAGAAACTCTGCAAGAGAGTCTGTGTTGAGGTTTCTCAAGTAATCTGAGAGGAGGACATCGGTGCGTGCCTCGGTGAAATGACTCCTTCGTCGTTGCAGCATATGGAGATGCCTTCTAGTCGTCCAGCTAGAGGAAAGAAACGTGAAAGAGTTTCGGATAGAGAGGTTTTAAGTCTTAGGGATATGATCTCAAGGGACTCTCCAGTGATGGATTTGAAGAAGAAGGTAGTTGCCACGTAGATTGCTGGACAGCTGAGATCGAACAAGGAAAGTTGGAGGCGATCGTGAGGTGCGGGTGAAGATGGCTTGATCACTTCTCTTCCGGTCACTTCTAGCTTCAGTTCCATTTGTCTTCCTTTGGATACCTCAAAGTCGACTTTTAGTTGAAAAGATATAAAGAAAAATCATGTGCTGGCAGATACGAATAATTTGGCGTGAGTGGAAGAATAGGTCATTTTACTCCAAGCTATTCACGAGGATAGTAAATACTATTTTTCAATACACTGAATCTGTTTTTATATCATAGTTTCATTTGGTGAAGAAACAAGTTACGAGTCAACAGTTTAGTTATATCCTAATTGTCATATGTTTCTTATATTAGTGATATTATTAATAACGTCAACATCTTTTCTGTTAATCATATATCTTCTTCCGTCTCATGCTTCTTCTTCTTTTGCAATGTAATATTTATTTATTTTCTTCTATTTAGCGATCATAGAGAGAAATATGTGACGTTGCAATAGGCACATGTGTTATATTTTTTGGTTTATTATTTTTATGGACAATCGATTTATATTTATTGTTCAATACAAAGCAATTATAAGCAACAAGATACAAAATACTATATTTTTAAAAAATTAATAAGGTCAAGAAAGTGTTAAACATTGAAAACGAGTTAAACAAAAAACTATAACATTTGGGTAAAGAATGTGATATAGTATAGGATATGGTATTAAACTTTAATTTTTTTCTCTATTCCTCCTTTGCGCCCCACCTCCTCCTCCTTCTCTTCCTACTCTCCCTCCCCGCTTCCTCTTCATCTTCTTCTCCCTCCCCTTCCCCCCCCCCCCTCCCCGCCCCGCCCCGCCCCGCCCCGCCTTCTCCTCTTCCTCTTCCCTCTCCCGCCCCCACCTACTCCTCCTCCCTTTCTCCCTCTAGCCATGCGTTTTTCTTCTCCTTCTTTGTCTCCTCCTTCTCTCTGTCCCTCTCATTTTCTTCTATTCTCTTCTCGTCCTCTTTCTTCTTCTTCATCTTACTGAAAAAGTGTTATTTTTATTCATTCATTATTATGTATTATATATTTGACAAATATAGTATAGTATACTATAAATAGTGTATTAACGAATCTCACACGCGGAAATGAGAAAGTTGTCCACTTGCATACTAAATTGTCACAAGTTTCAATACATAATTATATTCTTCATTCTTTGTCTACTATGTATATCTTACAAAATCACCCAAAAACCATTTATAACGTGAAATTATAAAATTCAGTCATTTTCATCTACAATGGAGTTGTTGCTTTGTCCGCACAAAATGATGACTTTCACATTACAAAAAAACTTTGAAATTGTCCAACAAAATTATCAACATATTCAATTTATATTCAAGGACTTCAATGAAAGATCGATAGCATAATCATTTAAAACTCGTTGGAAATTCATCAAGTTTTCTTTCCATTAATCATGTAACTCTTTAATCTTATTGTTTAGATTTTTTATTAAAATATATAGTGATTATACATATCACATTTTTATTAATTGTTATTATATTTCATAAATTTATAAAAAACACCTAGAATTTTTATTTTTGTTTTTATAATAACATTTAATTTATAATATTATATTATTTATTACGAAATTAATCAATGTATTATTTAATAAAATATTTGAACTTTTTAGTAAGATTTTTTAAATTTGTTCTCAACAGATTTTAGATTTTCTTATAACTAATAATAAATTTATAGTTAAATTGATTTATTATTAATATCTTTATTAGTTATTAAGATTATTTAGGAATGTTATATATTTCATTGATTAGTGTAAACACTTACTAACCCATCAAATATTTACTAACCCAACAAAAACTATTATATACTATCAACCATGAATAATACTTATGTTCTAAATATTACAACTTTAGTATTATCGACTAATTATAATGTTATAGATGCGATGAACCATATTAAACTTCATTATTGTCGTTTAAAATATTTAAACTTATAATATTCAAGTTTATCATATAAATTTTTAATTTCTGAAAATACTGTAAGTCACCAAATTGTTTGATGATATACCTCACTATTCTTTAAATTTACGAAAATACTATAATTTAATCTGCATGTCCGTGCGGATATTTTTCATTTAATTTAATATCTAATTTAAATTTAAGTGTTATACATTCTGTAACTCTTTAATCTTATTGTTTAGATTTTTTATTACAATATATAGTCATTTTATTTATACATATTACTTTTTTATTAATTGTTATTATATTTCATAAAATTTATAAAAAACCTTAGATTTTTTTATAATAATATTTAATTTATGATATTATATTATTAATTTCAAACTTAATCTATGTATTATTTAATAAAATATTTAAACTTCTCCGTAGGATCTTTTTAGATTTGTTCTTAACAATTATAGATTTTCTTATAACTAATAATAAGTTTATAGTTAAATTAATTTATTATTATTATCTTTATTATTTATTAAGATTATTTAGGAATGTTATATATTTCATTGATTAGTGTAAATACTTAAATATATTATATTATGTAATTAATTAAATGGTCCAATTATGACTTGTTAATAGTAGATAAAATAAGACTTTAAATTAATAGATTAAATAACATATCAAAGTATATTCTATTTATTTAACTAAAATTTATCTAATAACTGTTTACTTGCAAGATTTGAGAGATACTTTATTGTAACCGCAATATAAGATATATGTACTTTCTGTAAAATGACATTTTCAATATATACTTCTAATATTCAAAATATAAAGATATAATACTGGAATAAATTATATAAATAATCCGGTTGAAAAAACCAGCGTTATAGAGATTTGTTAAAAATATTTTATATATTTTGGTAAAGATATATGTGTCAATAATCGACAATTGTAACTAACTTTTATTGTCGACAAAGATTTCATTTCATTAAAATTTTATTTATATATATATATATATATAATATCAAAATAAAAATTAATACAATTGTTTTTAAAAAATTATGATGAAAATTAAAGTACAACAGAAATATTATAAACTAGCATTTGATCCGCGCGCCCGCGCGGATGTTATTTTTGGGAATGTCTAATATTTTAAACAATTTGTTTGATATAATTGTATATATGACTTAAACTTAATATTCAATATTCGTTATCCGATTCGGGATCCCATCCGCTTTCGAAAAACGGATATCCAGAGATCATGATAGTGATTTTATGGATTTGATTGATCCAAGTAGAGATTCAGATAGTAAAATTTTAGTTGTGGATATCTGAATATTAAATATTTAAAATTAATTATAGTTATCTATGTATATTACATATACTTTTATATAAATACTAAAAATTTAATTTTACTAAATTTTAATGATTTTTAAGTTTTTTAAAATAATAATTTTAAATATACTAAATAGATGGTTAATAGTTAATTTTTAATTTATTTTTAATTAAAAAATACATGTCCGGATATCCGCGTGTATTCAGATTTTTTAGTCAGAATATCCTAACCCCAAATATCTGGATCTTGATAACAATTTTACGAATCCGAAGAATGCATATCCGAATCTGTATATCCTACAATACCCGAGATATTCGATTCGTCCTAGACCTAACTGTGTATTATATGGTGATTAATTTTTTAAAATTTATAAATTACATAAGTTATTCTTATTAGATATATATCGTACAAATGATAATACATTGTATTTTGTTTGCTAATTTTGTAAAATGTATTCTTTTTGCAGGAAATAGTCCAGTTACCTTTTCTATACGGAGAATGAGAGGTGAATGGCTCTTTGTGGGAGTTCGTGGTCGATAATCGAAAAAAGGGAGAATGTTCCTTGTGCATGATGGTTGTATACAAGGTGAATTTCTTGAAATGACACAAGAATATTATGATATGGACAAGAAAACCGAGATGGTGGAGCTAACGTATTCCTTACCAGATGTAATTTTAGAGTAAATGGGTCAGGATACTCCTCCTATGCATGTTACGAATGATAGACAAGTGCGGAACTTGATCGAGTTATGTAAGACGCATATTGTATGCCTTTTTGTATCAAGCCAGTGCCAAGTAGAAGCTAGAGGTGACGATGATGCTGATGTGTATGATGGTGGTGATAGTATTTTTGTTGATGAAGATATGAACATTTGTGATGATGGTCAAGCAAATGCTGATGTTGTTGTTGATGCTGATGATGTTGTAAACTATAGTAATTACGGGAAATTGAAAGATGAGGATTCTGATGAAGATGCAAATGCAAATGAAACGTATTATGGTGGACAACAAGCGGAGTACTCTAGTGCTGAAGGAAGATCGATGTCCTTTAATGACAATATATATGTCGGTCAGAGTTTTGCTAGTAAGGCTGAACTTGTTTCAAAGCCGAAGTTGGTGGCTGTGAAAGGTAAATTTACATTCACAGTATATAAGAGAAAGGAACCTCTATATGTGGCTAAGTGTCGTGTTGAAGGATGTGATTGGAAGCTTAGAGCGAGTGTGAAGCATGGACCAAATACATTTTGGGTGACAAAATATTTGAAAACTCATACATGTTTAGTGGAGGATCTAGTGGCTCAACGAAAACATTATACTCCAAAATATGTTGCTAGATTATTTGTAGGTAAATTTGGGATTATAGATGGGCATACACCGAAGCATATCTCAGATTTGATGCAAAACATGTTGGGCTGAAGCTGGATTACACCACCTCGTACAAAGATTTATTATATGCCAAAGAGTTGATGAGAGGAACAGAAGAAGATGGATTTAAGAATTTGCCTTCTTATTTATGTCAGATCGAGCAATCGAATCCGAGAACTATCACATGTCTTGAGAAAGATGGCAATAACATATTTAAGTATCTATTCCTATCTTATGGATCTTTGATGGCTGGTTTTAACTATCTTAGGAGGATTCTTGTGGTGGATGACACTCATCTAAGTGGAAAATATGAAGGAGTTATGCTAGTTGCATATGCCCAAGATGGTAACTTTCAGATTTTTCCGTGGCTTTTGCGATTGTGGACGCGGAGAATGATGATTCGTGGAATGGTTTTTTTACCAAATTGCGGAGTTGTATTTCAGATGAATATGCTTTGGTGATAGTTTCTAACATGCAAAGGTCCATTAAGAAGGCGTGTGCGAAGGTTTTCCCTTGGGAAAAGCAAAAAAGTTTCTACTATCATCTACAACAAAACATAGTCCAAAAGTTCAAGGAAAAGCACATGTTGTACTTGGTCAAAGGCGCTGCTTATGCACATACGCTTTTCGATTTCAACTAGTACATGGATGAGATATGGAGTATAAACCCCGACCTGGAAAGATATTTGGAGAATGTTGGCGTCTCGTTATTGTCACGAGTGCACTTTCAAGGTGATAGATACAACATAAATACTAGCTCCATTGCAGAATCTATTAACTCTGCACTTAAACCAGCAAGAGGATTCCCCATATCATTCCTTCTTGAATATATACGAGAGAAGCTAGGAAGGTGTTTCTTCAAAAGGAGAGAAGATTTTTTGAGTCTCACATCTCAACAAACTCGGGGAGTTGAAAACGTGTTGGCTATTCGGGAAGAGTAGGCATATATGATGAATGTGGAACAGATTAATGGTTGGCGATTCATTGTGAAAGAGGGCATCGAGATTGTGTTGTTGACTTGGAACTTCGAAGGTGTCAATGTGGTGTGTTTGATATTGAGAAGATACCTTGTTCCAATGCCATTGTAGCTGCAAAGGATGTAAACATTCATGTCTCTGCGCTTGTATGCCAATCCTATTCAAAAGAGTATCTTTATGCAGCATACAGAGCAAATATCTATCCCAAAAGTAAGGATTTGAAAGCTTCCAAAAGTGAAGACACATCACCTACCAATGAAGATTTGGAAGCTCCTAAAAGTGAAAACACATCACCTACCAATAAAGATTTGGAAGCTCCCAATAAGGACAAAGAAGCTTCGAACAAACATAATTTCCTTTCTCCACCTGTGAAGTGTGGTTCGGGTAGGCAAAAGAAGTCGAAGTGGCAGTCTTGGCTAGAAATTTCCTGGATAAGGGGAAACAAACCGCGAAATCTTCACAAGGATTATAGTTGCTCACAGTGCAAAAAACCGGGCCACACTCGCCTAAATTGTCCATGCTAAACCTTTGTTAGTGTTATGTGTGAACTTATGATTTGTCTTATTGCTTTGGATGTTGTCTTATATCTTATGTGTTAAACTATTGAGTTCTTTCATTGCTTTTGAGTTGTCTTATGTGTTGTACTTGTGCTAAATTTGTGGATCTTTAGTCAGTGTTGAACTTATGAGTTGTATTGTTGCTTAAGATGCTGTCTTATGTGATGAATGTTGAATTTGTAGGCCTTTAGTCAGGTTTATTACACGTCTGGTTTCTATCGTGTAAACTTACGTTTTAAACTTTTTTTACCGTTGACTTCTTTAGTAGTCTACAGCAAATAAAGATTAATATGTAATTCTATGTATTATTCATTGAAATTTTGTTAAAAATATCAAAAATAAAACTAGTACTGAAAATTTCCGATAGAAATGAAGATGCCTCATATTCTAGCAGCAGAATTTTGTAGAAGTCTTCTGAAAAAGAAGACTAAGATTTAAATCTGCTGCTAGCAAGTTACATGTTGAAAACTAATAATTGATTCTGTTTGTGTATGCAAACAATCACTAAGAATAACTTTCTTATATTATGTTCTTAAGGCAAAACTTACTCAAAACCTTAATAATCCCGGAACACGACAACACACACCATAATTTGATGGCTATATATATATATATATATATATATATATATATATATAGCTAAACATAGATCTTAATCCTATAAGATAAATACTATTATGCTTATAGATAACTCCTAAAAACATCTTTACCTTTATCTTAAACTCATCTTGATTAGGACTATCTTTAGCTTGCTTCCCACGTCATTAGTCTTGTCTTATTGACTTCAAGCTTACTCCAACAATGTCCCCCTTAAGCTTGAAGTTGATTTGTGCTGCATCCACCATTCCAATAAGCTGCCTCATCGCTTGGAACTTAAGCCTCCCGAGTCCTTTTGTCAAGATATCGGCTTTCTGCAATCTTAAGGCTACATGTTCAACCTCGACCTGCCCTTTCTCCACACTTTCCCTAATGAAATGATACCTCCTGTGTATATGTTTAGACCTTCCATGGAAGACCGGGTTCTTAGTAAGCGAGATTGCAGATTTGTTGTCTACCCTTATTGTTACTCTTTCGCATTCGCCACCAGTGATCTCACACAAGAGTTCTTGAAGCCATATCGCCTGTTTGGGCGCTTCAGTAGCCGCCATGAACTCAGCCTCGCAAGACGACAGTGCCACACTATCTTGCTTCTGAGAACACCAGGTGATGGGACTTTCATTTACATATAAGATGTGTCCAGTTATGCTCTTTCCATCGTCAATATCCACATTGAGAGAACTATCACTGTATCCTAATAGCCTTATCTTGTTTCCACGCTTGTAGTTGAGTCCATAGGAGATAGTTCCATGTCGATATCGTAGAACCTGCTTCAATGCTGCATTATGTGATTCCTTAGGGTCAAGAATGTACCTGCTAAGAACTCCAATTCCATAAGAAAGGTCGGGACGTGTGTGTAATAAATATCGCAGACAACCAATACTCCTCCTGTATTTCTTCTCGTCAACCCCTTTCTCTTCTTCAGCTCTTGACAGCTTTACGTTCAAGTCCATTGGAACATGACAGGAATTGCAGTTGCCCATTCCTGTATCATCTAGTATCTTCGAAGCATACCTCTCCTGTTTCAAAGTGATACCTTCTTCGTGCTGTAATACTTCGATTCCCAAATAATACGTAAGCTTTCCCAAGTCACTCATCTCAAACTTTGTGGCCATCTCAAGTTTTAACTCCCGGATCATAGATGAATTAGAGCCAGTGACGAGTAGATCGTCGACATAAACAGCCACAACCAGAATATCTTCACTCTTCCTTTTCTGATACACAGAGGACTCTTTTGAACAACATGTGAAGTTTAGCTCCCGCAGTATCTTATTCAACTTGTAGTTCCAAGCCCTCGGTGCTTGCTTAAGACCATAGAGAGCCTTGGAGAGCTTATACACTTTCTCTTCACTACCTTTTATCTCAAAGCCCTCAGGTTGTTTAACATAAACCTCCTCCTTAAGATCTCCATGGAGGAACGCAGTTTTGACGTCAAGGTGATGCACTTCCCAACCATGCGATGCGGCCAATGCAATGATGAGACGAATAGTTTCTAATCTTGCCACTGGTGCAAACATCTCATCATAATCAATACCATGTCTTTGTACATACCCTTTTGCCACTAGACTCGCCTTGTATTTGTTCACACTACCATCAGGGTTGCGTTTTATCTTAAATACTCATTTTAATCCAATGGCTTTCGCTCCTATAGGTATATCAACCAAACTCCAGGTGTGGTTCTTCTCAATAGAGGCTATCTCGTCTTCGCAAGCCTTTACCCATACTGTCATACCTTTAGCTTCTGAAAAGTTCCATGGTTCCTCATTAAGTGACATCAAAAGCCACTCACATTCCGTCTCGGCCATCAGAATGTAATCCGACAAATTGTTTCGAGTTTCCCTTAATCCTCGTGGATCTCCTTAGTACTGGTTGTACATGCATCTCTTCCTCATCACTTGAGATCTCCACTACATCATCCTCAATGGTGCTACTTGCTTCTCTACTGTCTTGTTCCATTCTCTCGTTACCGGTACCATTAGTATCTTCTTCAAGCTCAATATCTCTGAGTCCTTTGTTACCATACTCACCGAGTTTGATACTAAATGAGCCTGCATCATTCTTCTCCATAGGATCGTTCCAGTTCCACCCTTCTTCCTCCATGAATACTACATCTCGGCTCACAATGATTTTCTTGCTTGACGGGTCATAAAGAAGGTATGCCTTGGTACCTGGTTCTGTTCCCAGGTGCACTAGAGCTCGTGACCTGTCGTCTAGTTTCTTTCTGTGAGGAGTCTCTGTTCTAGCGTACCCAATGCATCCAAATACCTTCAGATGAGAAACATTTGGCCTACCTCCTTTAAACATCTCGTAAGGAGTCTTCAGAGAAAGGGTTCTTGTTGCAGACCGGTTAATAAGATAAGTAACATGTCTAACAGCCTCTCCCCACATGTAGTTAGGGACACTCATGTGCTTCAAAGTGCTCCTTGTCATCTCTAATATTGTTCTGTTGCGTCTCTCGACTACGCCGTTTTGTTGGGGTGAGTATGGCGCGGTTAAGTGTCTTTGAATCCCATTTTCTTCACAAAAATTGTTGAATTCTAGAGAAGTGAACTCTCCTCCTCTGTCAGTCCTGAGAGTCTTGATCTTAACGCTTGTTTCTTGCTCTATTGTTGTTTTGAACTTCTTGAATCTCCCAAAGGCATCACTCTTTTCTTTTAGCAACATTGTCCACATGTATCTTGAGTGATCGTCGATTATCACAAACACATACTTATTTCGACCAGTTGTTGCTGGGTTGATTGGGCCACAAAGATCTCCATGTAACAACTCAAGTCTCTGAGATGCTCTGTATTTGGTTGCTTGAGGAAAGGGTTGCCTTGCGTGTTTTCCAAGTAAACATGAAACACATGTGTTCTTTGTGATTGAAATCTTTGGTATTCCCGTGACAAGTTCCTTATCTACCATTAGCTTTATATTGTCAAAGTTGATATGGCCCAATCTCGCATGCCACTTTCTGGATTCGTTTGATGTTATCACTTGTAGGCACTTCGCACTCTCTGCCTCTAATGACACCTTATACAAACGATTCTTTCCTCTACCGGTCTTGATCAAGAGCTTTCCATCACGATCATATATAAATAAAGTGTCGTCCTTCATCCTAACTTCGCATCCTGACTCTGTTGCCTGGCCTAGACTTATAATATTGCTCTTGAGTGCTGGTTACACGTTTGACATGCTCTTCTTTGCTCCATCTTCAAAGAGAAAGTTAATCGATCCTTTTCCTTCTATGTTGATGCATGAATCGTCACCAAATTTAACTTTTCCTGTGATGGTTTCGTCGAGTGTGGTGAAGTAAGAACGTTCTCCCGGTCATGTGGTTGCTTGCACCGTTCTCGAGATACCACATATTGCTACTATCATGACTTGTCTCAAAGGTGTTGGGTTTGACCTTCTCCTCATTAAGAAACACAACCTCATGTAGCATTAGCTCATCTGCCTCGTGCGTGTCCTCCTCCCTTTTAGCTTCTAAGGTCTCTTGTAATTTCAACAAGCGGTCAGGACAGTCACTGGCGTAATTTCCTAGTTTGTCACAACGGTAACAAGTGATCTTAGATGCATCTCTCTCTTCTCTCCCATAGTTGTAGCGACCACGGCTTCTACCTCTGTTATAGATTCTACCTCCACGACCACGGCCTCTGTTCTCGCCATTATAACCTCGATTCATGTTTTGCTTAGAGTTGGCATGCATCAGCTTGTTTTGCTCTTCAGATGTACCTTCTTCCTCACTAACACGTTCCTCATAAGCTTTAAGACGTCCGATGATGTCCTCAAAGCTAGTAGTCTTGAGATCCAACACTTGTTCCAATGCAGCCACAATAGTTATGTATTTCTTTCGAGGAAGGCTCTTTAGAAACTTCTTGACAAGCTTTGTTTCTTCTATTTCTTCTCCGAGAGCAAAAGACTTTGAAGCGATTTCTGAAATCCTGCCTGAAAACTCGTCAATAGTTTCATTATCCTTCATGTTGAGTCGATCGAAATCCGACATAAATAATTGTAAACGGGCTTCCTTGACCCTATCAGCTCCTACATGTCTGATTTTAATTGCGTCCCACATCTTCTTAGCTGTATCGAGTCCACCGATCTGAAGGACCAGAGCTTCCGGAATAGATTGGATCAAGAGTGCCATGGCCATGTTGTTCTTCTTATCATCTCCTTCTTCATTCTCAATGAGATTCCACACGTCGTGTACCTTTAGCAAGATTTTCATCTTGATTGCCCACACCGTGTAGTTTGTATTGTTCAATAGAGGACACTTGATCATTGTTGAACCCGTATCTTTCTCCTTCGCTGTAGTAATTGCTAGATCTGTCATAGTTTTCAACTTTGTTGCTCTGATACCACGTGTTGAAAACTAATAATTGATTCTGTTTGTGTATGCAAACAATCAATAAGAATAACTTTCTTATATTATGTTCTTAAGGCAAAACTTACTCAAAACCTTAATAATCCCGAAACACGACAACACACACCATAACTCGATGGCTATATGTATATAGCTAAACATAGATCCTAATCCTATAAGATAAAGACTATTATGCTTATAGATAACTCCTAAAAACATCTTTACCTTTATCTTAAACTCATCTTGATTAGGACTATCTTTAGCTTGCTTCCCACGTCATTAGTCTTGTCTTATTGACTTCAAGCTTACTCCAACATTACATAAGTCTGGTACAAAGCCTACTACATCAGTCTAATACATTAGTCCGCTACTCACAGCACAATACAATATTCTGGTACAAAAGCCTGCAATATATATATCGGATGAGGAAAATCACCAAAAAACATCATACTTTCCTCCATTCCTACCCCAAAGTGAAATGCAAACCTTAATCATAGACAAGAAATGCTTGTACTCTATTTTTCTATGGCGTTTATGTTGGTCTCGTAAAATATCTCTGATGCTAGCTTCACCCTCATTAGTTTCACCTTCTTATCACATAAGTCATGAGATGCCAAGTGCATGACATACTATATACTTCAAGCAATACACTCCACAATAACCACTTTGTATGTTTCGTGGCACCCCAAATGCTGAGACTCGCTCATGTGTGAATCAACCGTGTCAAATCCATGTCCTCACAACGAGATAACATATGCAACATGAACGGCAACATGTATGTTTGGGTCAAAAACGGTAATCTCGAAATCAACGTCTAGGACTGCATATCTTAGGGAAAACTTTCTCGAAATAATTTCGAGACAGATACTAAGAATAAGAACTCCCGATCAACGACCGCATCAGAAAAAGGGACAATATCAAGTTGGATCAATCAATCCAACTCTCCGATGGCGAGATGGACAAACCGCATCCAACTCGCCATCAGGCGAGTTGAATTGACCAATCCAACTCGCCGTCAGGAGAGTTGAATCGACCAATCCAACTCACAATCAGGTGAGTTATATCGATTAAGTCCAACTCGCCATCAGGCGAGATTGATAAACCCATCCAACTCGCTTGATGGCGAGTTCGATCAGTTTTGTCTGACTCGCCGTCACGCGACCTGGATCAGTCCTCAATTAAATAAACCTTAGCTTCTCCTTCGGGCCTTGATTGAACTGTACCTTGTTCCGTCCCTATTAGAATTACCGTTGGAACGTTATGATAAAACCACCAAGACTTGTTTTCTCGTATAAGTTCAAATTGATCGTATAAAATGGCAAAAGTTAACTTAACACCTTAGTTGCCTCGACGATATGATTAATTTGAACTATTTTATAGAACCGACATTATATCAAATGTGTTCTTTTGAAAGAAATCGTAAAAACGTTTAAGTAAGAAAATGGCCCGAACAAGTAGTCAAACGCGACTAAGAGCCCACTTACGATTTGGACGAAATTGAGCCCAAATTTTACTATGAAGGTCTATCTATTATTCACAGGAAAATATAAATGTCAAGTTTCAAAAGATAAACACGAAGATCGATGAAAGATAGAATATTTCCGCAAAGCGATAAACTTAACCTAGGGAAAAAAGGAAATTAACGACCGACTTAGAAGGCATATATAAGGGAAACTAAAGCAAAACAAAAGCGCTGGGATCCAAAGATTGAGACTTATAGATTTCTCGTAGCTTAAAAGAACTTAGAAATTAGATGGCTAAACTAGAAAGCCTATACTGAGAACGTTTTTCCGCTTCGATCATGTGATTCTCTTTGTTAGAAATTCTCTATTCATCCTGTTTTCGGTGAAATCTTGTAGCTGTGTTCTTGTCAATCAATAAAACGCATCCGTGCAAATTACTATCGATATTCTGTTATCTTTTTCTTTCTTTTCGTATTCATGTGTTTACGCAGATAATCCGGGCCTCTGGAAAAATTATGGTCTCCTAACTTTCCTTATTTTACGAAAATCGACAGTGCGAATTTAGGTTCCTACAGTTTGGCGTTAGAGTGAGGGGAGGGGGGGGGGGTCATATTCTCTAGCTCAAATATCACCGAAAGATTTAAGAAACAATATGCCTAACCTAACGGCAGCGACGTCATCTCCTTCAAGGAAAGAGCAATGACCAATCAGGCCAAACCTTGCAATGATCTCCTTGTCGTCGAGTTGGCAATCCAGAATATCGATGTCGCATGGATATTAGTCGACATTGGAAGCTTGGATGATATCATCTTCAAAAACACCCTTGAGAAATGAAAATCAATCTATCCGAAATTGCAGAAAACACAAGCCCCCTAGTAGGATTCTCAGGAAAGCTAATATCACTCTCAGAACAATTAACCTCGCATTTAAGGCCGAGAGCATAACAAAAATCATGGAATTTCCGTTCATCGATTGAACCACATCGTACAACGCGATGTGGGAACTCCATGGATGAACTCGATGCAACCACTTCAATCAACGTACCAAATGTGTCTTAAGTTTCCAACTCCTCACAGAATCGAGACAATCTAGGGAGATCAGAAAATATCACAAGTCTGTTTCGCTGCGGAGTTAAAATGAAAACAAATCGTCAACGAAAACTATGCTCAGCAAGAAAAATAAATCTTCTTTCGTCGACAATGCCCTAGAACAAGATGAAACAAAAATATTATGGTAATTACGGAAGGTTGAAGTTTTAGACGGAAAACGCAAACCGACTTGCGAGGATGTTGTTTCGGTGTGCATCGATGAAGCATTCCCAGAGCGCTGCATCGAAACCAACGCTAACCTCTGCGAGCCTCTTAAAATAAAGGTCATTGCCTGTCTGAGAAAGAGCCTTCACATGTTCTCTTGGGATGCAGAGGACATGTCGGGAATTTACATCAACATAACATGTCATGAACTCAACGTCGATCTAACTTTCAAACCTGTTAACAGAGAATACGGAAGTTGGGACCTGAATGTGCCACTGGGTCAACGAGGAAGTTGAGAAACTCCTCAAGGTGGGCTCAATAACAGAAGTCAAATACCCATACTAGCTCTATAACCCTGTCGTCGTTAAAAATAATAACGGAAAGTGGCGAGTCTGAGTCGATTTCACTGACCTCAATAAAGCTTTCCCTAAGGAAAGCTTCCCGCTGCCACACATCGATCGTTTAGTAGAAGCGACAGCAGGAAATAAGCTCATGTCCTTAATGGATGCCTTTTCTGGTTATAACCAGATCATGATGAATCCTGACAATTGCGAGAAAACAATGTTCATCACAGATCGTGGCACATATTGCTATAAGGTAATGCCATTCGGTCTGAAGAACGCGGGAGCAACTTATCAGTGACTCGTCAACCGTAACTTTTCCGAACAACTCGAAAAAAAATATGGAGGTTTACATTGACGATATGCTCGTTAAATCTCTCAAAGAAAAAGACCACGTTTTCCATTTACAAGAATGCTCCGAGATACTAACCTGCATAACATGAAGCGGAAAGGGAACAAAAATTCGAGTGGTCCGAAGAATGCGAAAAATCTTTAAACAGTTGAAACATTACTTGAACACTCCTATAGTTCTCGCCAAACCCATGGAAGGGAAAACATTGTTCATGTATATCGCGGTATCGGCGAAAGCCATAAGTGGCATCCTCATTAGCGAAGAACACGGCGAGGAAAAACTGATTTTTTACATAAGTAAAACTTTGTTTAACGCCGAAACGCGATACCCGCTAATGGAAAATTAGCATTCACAGTACTAATGGCGGCTCAGAAACTAAGACCATATTTTCAATCACACGCAATCATAATCCTCACCACATTCCTGCTCTGTACATTTCTGGATAGTCCCAGTCAATCAGGAAGAGTAGCAAAATGGGCGGTCGAACTAACCGAATTTTTCATCGAGTATCGAACGAGAATGTGCGCTAAGTCACAAGTACTCGCTGATTTCTTGGTCGAACTTCCAAGGGAGGGCGCGATAAACCAGGAACCAAACTCGACATGGGGTCTCCACGTCGATGGATCTTCATTCAAACAAGGATCATGAATCGAGATTCTGCTTACTTCACCAACTAGAGAAGTCTTGTAAGACCCAAAATTCACACCGTCGATTTCCATAAATTAAGGAAAGTAAAGAAACCCTAAATTTCCCTGAGGTCCTGGATTCTCTGCGAGAGACAACGACAAGTAATTGAGTAAACTTGGAAACATGAAAAGATAACAAAAAGAATTTAAAGAAAAAGTATATCTTATTTCGAATGCGCGTAAGAGCGTTGCGATAATTACAAAGGATTAGCAACGCTTCGGCCGCAAGAGCTGTTAGCGAGTTACCTAGTTCTAGCAGCCAATAACCTTAAATCTAATAGAGTCACAGCTCGATAAAAAAAGACAATAAAGATATGAGAAAAGGTTTTGATATATTTCGAACTAAACCTTATGAAAGGCTGCCTACATACCCCTTTCGAGGATCAAGCCGAACGTAGTTCAATTCAAAAAGTGGACCAAGAGATCGAACTGCCGGAGCAAGTTCGTATGGTAATCGAGTACCAGTCATATAAACTGAGCTTTTCAAGAATAAAGCTTAGGGTTTCTAAGTGCAATGAGTTGTAGAGTCTAAAGAAACCAGAATCATCAAACAAAGATGGAGAAACGTCTAAGTATAACTCTGTCATTCTAGCCACCTAAGTTCTAAGTTCTTAGAAGCTAACAGAGCTTCTCTAGGTACCAATCTTCGGATCCCTGCACCTTTTGCTTTAGCTCCCCTTATATATGTCTTCTGGATCGGTTCCCCTTTCCTTTTTGCCCCTAGGTCGAGTTTATTGTTTCAAGAAAAGATTTCTTTTTATCTCGATCCTCATCATTATCTTGGAAAATTGACATTTATCAATTTCGTATGAAATCGCAAGTGGGTCTATAGCCGCGTTCTAGGCCTCTTGGGGCCGTATTTCAACTTAAATGTTTTTACGATTTCTTCAAAACAACGTTTAATGATACGACGTCGCTTTAGCTAGGAAGTTCATATTTATCATATAGTTTAGAAAAATGTGGTGTTAGGCTAACCATTGCCGTTTATACGATAACCATGAACTTCATTTGGGAAAATGAGTCTTCGTGGTTTTTATCGTAAAGTCCCAACGATAAATCCGATTGAGACAAAATGAGGGGTGGATCCGCCAAGGTTCAACGGAAGGCATCAGATCTGATTTATGTTCAGTCCAACTAACCTCGGGGGTGAGTTGGGTTGGTCCAACTCGCCGAACGGGCAATTTGACCATCTTGCTTGGTCCAACTCGTCGAATGGGCGAGTTGACTATCTTTCTTGGTCCAACTTGCCGAACGAGCGAGTTGACCATCTTTCTTGGTCCAACTCGCCGAATGTGCAAGTTGACCATCTTGCTTGGTCCAACTCGCCGAACGGGCGAGTTGAACATCTTGATTGGTCCAACTCGCCTGTTTGGCGAGTTAACCATCTTGCTAGGTCCAAATCGCCTGTTTGGCGAGTTAACCATCTTGCTCGTCCAACTCGCCTGTTCGGTGAGTCGGACTGCTTGCTCAGTCCAACTCGCCGAATGGGTGAGTTGGACTGCTTACTCAGTCCAACTTGACAAACGGGCGAGTTGGACCACATGTTTAGTCACGTGCTTCATATCTCTCAGTTAATTTTCTCGGGAACTTTTGTCGAGATTGTGTCGAGAATGCTTTTGCACAAAAACACAATTTTAGATGTTGATTTCAAGATGATCGTAGTTGACCCAACAGTCGTTTGTACGGATCAGACCATCCTATCTGAGAACTTGTTGTATAAATTCTTTCTTTTTAATTACACGAAGCTTTTATCCTGGATTTATACTTCTTTTTAGAAAAGAAATATTTCTCGGGAGTTTTCTAGCATTGATTTTGTCGTGACCGATTTTAACCGCAACAGTTAGCCGCCCAGCTCGTTAGAACTATGAGGTTCTAGCGGGTGGCTTGGCAGGTTTGGTAAGTATGGCGGAATTCAATGGTTGAGAAGGTCGGTTGAAATTGGTCTACTCACTCCTCCAAGAGCGGAATGCAGTAGGATTGGGGCTGCGCCTTCTGAAGGATGTCTACGTACCCTTATAAAAGGGATCGAGCAGTTCGTAGTTCGTTCCGGAGATAAGGTTCTTACGTCCTGTTTTCCAGCGAGACCTTTATGTTTTAGTTGTGTGTCGTGCATGGATTATCGGGCATGTTGCTGCCTGTGACACCCCCAATCAGGTCTAAGTACAAGTTCACTCGACCGATCGTGTAAACAATCAAACAAGAACATGCAAAATGAATCACGCGTAACTTAAACCAAAGCGATAAGACACAATGTGTACATAGATGATTAACCCAAAGTTCCAGAGTAGATCGAAGTACCTTAGGCCAATCGCCTAAATAAACATATCTTATTAGGTACAACCCGAGGCTTTTCAACCCGACTGAGTAATTTCATATGGAACTCGTACTTAAGAAACATTCTTTAATACATTATATAATATTCTTTCAAAAGCATCTTACAAAATGTTAAGGATTAACCTCAAGGTTTTCGGTAAACAAAATTTATATCTAAGAATACCAAAACTATTTTGCAAGGATAATAAATCTACGCTAACTATGTTGTTCATGCATCAGAATGAGTCATGAGTAACTAGTTTACTCAGTGAGTCTAATTCTGCACCCCAACACATATCAATAGTATCCGAGCAGTCAACACCATTTGAATGTAGAGGAAATATATTCCTTAATTATTGTAAATATATATAAGGCATATCCTTCCATCGGTGTGAATCCTATCTTAAACATCACCTCCATGTTAACCGCCATTCACTCATATATAAATACAATATATATAGTAGACCTGATAAACCACAAAGGCTAACCGAGCTAGTGAGTTAGCATTACCATCATCCTCGAACGCCCTTATGAACATTCAAGACTGCATCGTCATGAAGTACACGGCCTCCAGGGTGCTACCCCATCATCGTGTCTTCATGACCTTGTTCCATTTGCAGGACCAAGTCACGGTAATGCGGGGACTTTAAGGAAAGTGAATATGATAAGACTTCACTTGATTCTTACTTACATATTTAATTATATACTTACAAATATTATTACCTGAGAACAAGTCCTAAGGCTCAGGAAAACCTCAAAGAATTATTCTTAGTAATTCTTTAGTGTTTACACAAGGGAAACACTTCATAATTAAATATAGATCAAGAGACAATACTTAATCAATCAACCCTTCTTAGTACACAATCATAATATACTCATTCATAACTCATTAACACTCACCTTTGATTATATGAGATTGGCTAAGGAAAACTAGACTCAAGCTCAAGCTAAATGTTCCGGCTGGTCCTACCACTGACCTCGACCATCTGAACCAATAACAGCACGGTAGGAACAAAGTTTAATCAATCCGGTTCAAGAAGAAACTCAACTCAGCTCAGATAGTTCGGTACAAAAAAATTTAGTTCGGTACATGAAGAATAACAACTCAGTCAGCTAGTTTCAATCTAAAATGATCTAAATCAAAAAGACCAAAACAGTTTACCGGTTCAAATCAAACACTGTTTAAACTCGGCTGATACACCATGCTAAGATGAAGCCACGCCCAACCTGATAAGTATCACATCAAGCCAAGTTCAGATTTAATCAGAGCAAAGGTGAATCGCAGTCAATCCAACACAACTGCTCACATAAGACTGATCCACAAAAGAACTTACATCTTACCGATTAAAATCAAAGGCTGAAGAACATGGGTGATTCTCTACTTCATGACGCCAAAACTTCATCTCTTAAACACACCAAAACTCACTGATTGAAGTCAGAAGAGGGTGAGAAAGGGTCGTCCAAGCTCACTTCTCTTCTCTGAATTTCTCTGAATTTTTCATGGATTTTCTACAGATTTTTCTCTTCTTCTTCTTTCTCTGAATTTTTCTGTCTTGTTTCTGAGATGAATGAGCTCGACCAGGAAGAGTACAAGGTAATAAATGACATGGGAAACAGCAGGAGAAGACTCAGCAAGAAGGACAAAAGTTTCAGTTCAGAATGAGACATGTGGTGAGCTGAATCACACTTTCCCTCCCATGAAGTAAGGTCATTTCCTTCACATAAAGAAACTTCAAGCAGTTGTGCAACTCACATGAATTTTAGTGTAGCAAGCAGGCAGGAAGGTGCAAGTCACATGTCCAGGTCAGGAAGGAAGCAAGCAGCCAGGCAGCAACATGACATGCACATGACTTGCAAGCAGCTGAAAGTATTCTAGACCAGTTTTGATCAAATGTTTTTGTCCATTGGTTCTCGTCTGCTTTTGGATAAACTCGTCCAGGTTATATATAACTCGACCATAATAATTAACACTTGATAAAACTATCGAGGAAGGTCTTCAGCCTCAAGACAGTCCCGTCGAGACATTAATTCAACGGGTCGATTTTATTTAATTTTGGTCGGACCAACTCCAAACTGGTCGAGCGAGATTTTTCTCGACCAAATTCAATCCGGTCGTGAGGTTATACATTCTCTCCCCCCCCCTCAAAATAATTTATCCCGAATTCTCAAAACATAGATACACACTTTGCTGATCACTGGAGTTCTCTGCGAATAGTTCATAATAATCAGCTCTAAACTTTCTCATCTTCTCATGTCAAAACAACTGATGGTTGGTTCCCCAACTACTTGAACTTACAAAAAATTTCTGGTTCTCGAATCTTCTAATGTGACGTTCACTTATCCACAAAGGACCTTTAGGATAGGCAGACTGGATTGCAAGTTCTCTAGTTTCAGGGCTCTATCATACTTGAGTCTTCTATTTTCTTACACAACATCAACACTTAACATAATAGATGCATAAGCATATCTGCAAGAAGCTCTGTCTATAGACAACCTTTCCAACTCTGATAAACTCACTACTCGGTACAGATCAATATATCAGATTGCCGATTTCCCAACTCTTACAAACAATCCTTTCGTTTCTGAGCAAACACCTTAAAGAAGAAATAAATGTGTTACTGCAACACAACTCTCTTCACTGCGGTTTACATACTTCTTTTGACAGCCTTGAGTCTCTTAATACCATCAATCTGAAATCTTCCTATCTGCCTTTCTCTTATATCAACAACATAAAATGTGGAACGTTAGGTGATGTCCATACGTGAAGGTAACATCTCGGGTCTTTCGATGTCAACTTGATTAATTGTGCAACAATCAAACAAGAACATGCACAATCAATCACGCTAACATGATTCAGACCAAGGGTCTACTGTCAAATACACACACTCACCCATTCCATGAATTATCTTCCTTACAATATTCAGTAAATTTATGATCTATATGAGGCTGTCTTCATAAACTTCTGAACAAATCTAATATCTCTAATATTTCCCATAACCAAGCCTTGTCGATTTCTGATTTCCTTCTTCTACCCAAAAACTGAGGATCCAAAAGGTTTATCTATACCACGCTTGATTCACCAATTGAGTACTCTTGTACGACGACTCCAAACATTCTGTATTGATAAATCCTCTGATATTTTAACAACCTTGGCATTTCCATTTGCCTTATGTTCATACCTTTTCTTTCATTCATCAATCTCCCTCGGGGTTCATTTAACATATATTTTCTAATCAGCATGCTTAACTTCAGGTAGGACTTGAAGTCCTTCTCCCACATCTCCTCTTATTGAATTTGTACATGGCACAGTTCTCATACTATTCTCTGAAATTCTCTTCAATAAATTCCTTCCATGTTTTCCTTAAGTTCCCATTCTTCAGCTGAGTTCCTCAGATATAAACGAGTAAGCCATCTTGAGTTACTACTTGCAATCCTGGAGACTCTTCACTCTCTCCTTATAAGGGCAGCCAAATTCTTCTTCATGATTCTTGAGATCTTCTCAATATCGACACGAATTTCCTCTCCTCTAAGCATAAACAACTGCATTTGCTTTTGTAGGCTTCTTTGATCATTGAACACTTGCATCCTTTCTCCATACTGAAATGGTTGCGAAATTTGATCTGCAACAAAACTGCAGCCAACTCCAGGTCGTGCATCCGATAATTTACCTTATCTTTGTTTAGCTCTCTTGATGCATAGACGATTACCCTATCGTCTTTCATCAGCATCCACCTAAGCCAACACACGATGCGTCCATTAGACAGCATGTGGCTGGTCAGGCTCAGTAAGCTGAATATGTGTAGACGTAGAGACTTCCTCTAGCTGATTGCTTACTTCATAAATCCTTTTGCTCCATTCCAAGGTAACACCATTCTCAGTCGATCAACTCAGCGGTTGATATGGTTTCTAACTCTTGAACAACCTTTTGATGGTAACTGGCCAATCCAAACAACTGTGAATCTCAATAACAGAGATTGGACACAACCATTTTATAATAGTAGCACTCTTTTCTAAATATGCATAAACTATTTGTTCTAACACTCACTGTCTTAAGAATCTAACTTCCAATTCCTACAGCAACATTTACTAAATCTTGATATGTCCATCAAACGTCCTTGAAATAAAACTGCACCTTGCGACCGATCTTAACCACTCTTCAATTCTAGAACTTGATACTTGACCTTGATGGTCACGTCCTTGCATTAAATATAGTCAAACATAACCGCAAATTCTAGTTCTTTCGTCTTTACCACTTACATGTGTACACTCCATGGCAAAGAACTAAATCGAACAAAACCTTTCTCCAAACAAATTTCTATTTGCTACTTTGCTCGATTAGAACCACTTGCGCAGATGTCTAGGCTATTGCAGAGAATCCAAGTTTAGGATGACTACTGAATAGGTTACTTCTAGATGTTGACAATCCTTCCAGCGCCTTAAACAATCTTTGAATTCTCTAATTATCGGAATGTCCTCTATACTCTGCTCCTTTTGATCTTCTACTTTCCCAATGATCAGAATAATGGAATACACTACTTCACCTTTTCCCAAAAGGAAGTCAACTCTCCAGACTGATACGAGTGATGCTCCAACACTTATAGAATACCACTGTAAGCCAACGGTGACTGGTCTTCTCCCAAAGACTTCTTTCCTCAACAACTTCCTAATTGAGCTCGGTAACTAGATAGCCAATCTCACTCTAGATAGAAACAAACCGCTCTAATGGAAGTACTAAGGAATGGGGATGGCATACGAAGGCATACCATAATTCTAAATGGCAGCCAGTACTTCCACGAATAAGAACAGGTATACTTGAATTCACCAAAGTGAATCCTCCCTAAAACAATGACACTACCCGGGAACTACATCTATGTGTTGTTCCCGAATTAAACACAATATGGGAGGAAAATTCGTCCATAAAAAAGGTCTCTTTCGACAAACACTTGATCACACTTCCACTTATTTATTTAAATATTCATAATTATTTTTTAAAATTAACACAACATACAATGGGATAAGAAGCAAACCTGTGATTGAGACCGTTCAGGTGTTTTCACGGTCCAGGCAACTAAAAATTGTAGGCTCTACCCAAATAGCCAAACACTTGCGTTAGGGACTAATTAATGAGATCGAACAAGGTCCAACAACTGGTACCCTAGGTATATATGTAAAAGGAATCGGGTAACTTCATCGACAAGGGTAGAATTAAATCCTTACTTTTCAGAGGACGACAAAGTGTGAATGACTGTAAACGATCCAGGATTTATCCACTTGAACAATCATGACCATCCTGTCCTCGCTAGCCACAACCATAACAACTCAGGGTCCTCGGTCTTTGATCTAATGAAAACGTCCAACCAAAATAATCTCCATCGACTTCTTTGATTCCTTACCTGAAACTGACCTTCGATCTGAACCTGATAGCCTTTAGACGGTCTAAATGGCACGAAGAATCTTCTTGGCAGTAAAAGCTTTCTTAACTTACACGTCATACTATATTGTCTCCTCAAAGCTCTTAAGCACTACAATCTTTAGTTACTCCAATTGTTTGGGATAAATCCCCAAAGAACGTCCTTATGATCTTTGGCTCATCCTCCAAACCAAAATGGGTGAATCAGATTCACTCGACCTCAACCTTCTGGCGGAACATCTCACTGTGCTAACTCCATAAGTGGAATCTCCAATCGGTCTCATGGTTTGGGTAGAAAACACTCCATCTTGAACTCTTAAGAAATCTTTCTAACTTGGACTAACATTCCCAAAATAATGCTTGACGCTTAACGACTAACTCACTGCATCCTTCTTGATATTGTCTCCTTCCATATCCTTCTTGCAAACCTCGAAAACAATGGCCATGTCAGTCGTCTGCTCCCAGTGTTGCATTTGAAATCTTCCTCAATCCAAAGTCTCCATCGAATGGTTTAGTCCTTCCTCAGTATCTTGTGGTCCCAACTTTTTATCCTCTTCACAAACTTGAAGATTTCTTGTTGCAGTGGAGTGGTGATGGTGCGTCCATTGTCTTGTATTATACTCAAACTATCTCCTCCACCACGCTAAGCTTGAAACAAATGTTGAATCAATCATGCTTGTACGGCTCTGGTTCTGGTACGTCTCAGCATAAGATGGAAAAACTTGAGCAGCCGGAAGAAGAAGTCCATCTTGGTGATCATGAGCAGTAAAATCGCCCTAAACCAGATCATTCCAAACAACGCCGCCTTGACATCGATAACACATGAATCCGGTGATGCATTCAGTGGGTCTACGCTGTCCAATATATACCTCTCTGAAATATATCCATACTAGAACCTAAAAGCACGGCAGGAAAAGCATGACGATACCAAACCCAAGCATGAATAATTCAATATCGGAAAATACCATCGACAACGTTGAGCTTGTCTTGGTGCATTTGCTATGAAATAACACAGTAATGTAACTACCCATGACTATCTATCCTAAGATGAAGGAACCAGACAGAATATCCTAGTTATCCTTGCGACTCATTTTGACTAAAAAAAAGTTTGAAACAAGTTCCCATTAAAGCATCGTATAACCATGCTTGATACCACCTTTGTGACACCCCCGATCAGGTCTATGTAAAAGTTTACTCGACCGGTCGTGTACCAATCAAACAAGAACATGCACAACCAATCACTAGTAAAACTTAAACCAAAGCAAGAAGCCACATGTGTACATAGATGATTAACGCAAAGTTCTCGGAAGAGATCCAGGTACCTTAGGCCACTCGCCTAAGTACACATATCTTATTAGGAACAACCCGAGGCTTTTCAATTTGACTGAGTAATATCATATGGAATTCTTACTTAAAGAAACATTCTTTAATACATTATATAAAATTCTTTCAAAAGCATCTTACAAAATGCAATAGATTAACCTCGAGGTTTTTGGTCAACAACTTTATACATAAGGTATATCAAACCTACTTTGCAAGGATAATAAAACTACCGCTGGCTAATGTTGTTCCTTCCCGTCCTAGAGTAAAGGTCTCCCGCCTACTGGTTACCTGCCATCACAAATTGAGTCATGAGTAACTAGTTTACTCAGTAAGTCTAATCCCGCACCCCCAATACATATTAATAGTATCCCGAGCAGTCGACACCATTTGAATGCAGAGGAAATATATTCCTTAAATTGTTGTATATATATAAGGCCTATCATTCCATAGATGTGAATCCTATCTTAAACATCACCTCCATGTTACCCGCCATTCAGCTCATATATATATACAATATATTTACTAGACCCGATAAAGTACAAATGCTAACCGAGCCTAGTGAGTTAGCATTACCATCATCCTCGAATCCCTTATGAAACATTAGAGACTGCATCGTCATGCAGTACACGGCCTCCAGGGTGCTACCCCATCATCGTGTCTTCATGAACTTGATCCATTCGCAGGACCCAAGTCATGGTAATGCAGGGACTTTTAGGGAGACTGAATATGATAAGACTTCACTTGATTCTTACTTAACATATTTAATTATATATTTATAAATATTAGTACTTGAGAACAAGTACTAAGGCTTGGGAAAACGCCAAAGAGTTATTGTTAGTAATTCTTTAGTGTTTACACAAGGCAAACACTTTATAATTAAATATAGATCAAGAGACAATACTTAATCAATCAAACCATTCTAAGTACACAATCATACTATGCCCTTTCATAACTCATTAACATCTATCTAGACATCACCTTTGAATCCATGAGATTGGCTAAAAGGAAGACTAGACTCGAGCTCAAGCTAAATGTTATGGCTGGTCATGCCACTGACTCTCGACCATCTGAACAATAACAGAACGGCTGGAACAAGGTTAATCAATCTGGTTCAAGAAGACTCAAATCAGATCAGATAGTTCGATACAGAAAGTTTTAGTTCAGACCTTGATCAGTTTGGTTAAGCTTAGCTAAGATAGTTTGGTTCAGCGATAAATCCTTTCAGCTGAGTTGTGTTTACATGCTAGGCGACCATGAACTGAAATAATATCAATCCACATAAGGACTTAAGAAATTAATCCAGATAGGAAGATTAACAACATTAGTCAGCTAGTTCAATCTAAACTGACCTAAATCAAAAGACAAAACAGTTTACCGGTTCAACTGAAACACTGTCTGAACTCGGCTGATACACGCACGCTAAGATGACGCCACGCCCAAACTGATCAGTATCTTATCAAGACAAGTTTGGATTTAATCAGACCAAAGGTGAATCACATTCAATCCAACACAACTGCTCAATAAGACTGATCCACAAAAGAATTTACATTTTACCGATTAAAAATCAAAGCTGAAGAACATGGGTGATTCTCTACTTCATGACGCCAAATTCATATCCTAAACGCACCAAAACTCACTGATTTTATTCAGAAGTATTGGTGAGAAAGGGTCGTCCAAGCTCACTTCTCTCTCTGAATTTTCCTGGAATGTTTCATGGATTTTTCTACAGAGTTTTCTCTCTTTTCTTTCTCTCTTTCTCTGTGAATTTATTCTGTCTTGTTTGTACAACCGGGAATAAATGACATGATGAAACATCAGAGAAGACTCAGTAAGAGAGGACAAAAAGTTTCAGTCAGAATCTAGACATGTGGTTGAGCCTGAATCACACTTTCCCTCTCATGGAAGTAAGGTCATTTCCTTCACATGAAGAAAACTTCAAGCAGTTGTGCAACTCACATTGAATTTAGTGTAGCAAGCAGGAAGGAAGCTGTGCAATTCACATGTCCAGGTCAGGAAGGAAGCAAGCAGCCATGCAGCACGTGATATGCACATGACTTTCAAGCAGCTGAAAGTATTCCAGACCAATTTTCGATCAAATATTTTCCGTCCATTGGTTGTTGTCCTGCTTTTGGCATAAACCCGTCCAGGTTTTACATAACTCGAACATAATAATTAATACTTGATAAAAACTATCGAGTGAAGGTCTTTCAGTCTCAAGACAGTCAGTCGAGACATAATTCACAGGGTCGATTTTATTTAGTTATGATCGGACCAACTCCAAACTGGTCGAGCGATGATTTTTCTCACCCAAATTCCAATCTGGTCTAAGGGTTATTGACTGCACATGGCATTGTATATTGGACCTTTGTCATCCTTGAGATGTGCCTCGTAGGCTGTTTATTTTGGCCGAGTGTGGCGGTATTTATGTTTTCGGGGTTGACAGCGTGTGGCTTCGGATCCCATCCGCTTTGCGACTTTTTTTAATGAAAAACTAGCCATTTCACTTGAAAAGGATTTTAAGTAGATTCAGATTTTTCTTAAGTATATAGGGAAGGATACGAGTTTTCATCGGCTCTCAACTCTTTGCGGATCATCCTATTTGTCGCTCGTTTCGAGATGTTTGAGAAGTTTTCCAAATTTTTGAGAGCGCTTAGATATGGGACGAAGAAACATGCTTTCAGGAATCTTTTATCTTTTCGGATATCATGCCTTGAGATGTTAGAGACCAGTGTGCTGGGTTTTGGGTAAGACTTATCTATCACAGTTTTAGGGGGTGTGATGACTACTAAGGCTTATGCTCCGTATCGCTTTCGACATGATTTCTGTCCCGCTTTAAAGTCTGTGATATGTTCTCGGCTTATGTGACTTGTATGGTAGGATCGAGCATATCTTCGGGGAAAAATTTTAAGTCTCCCGAAAGTGCTGACCACAATTTTGGATTTCTTTTATAGCGCTATTACCATTGTGTCATGAGTTCGAGAGCTATCTCTATGAGATGGGTTAGTCTGTGTAGGACGTTGAAACTTTATTGTGATCAGCAAGAAACTTATTGGTAGATATACCATTTTTTAATCTTCGCGAAGGATGTGTTTAAGAAGGTGTGGTGTGTTTTATATTAGCGGATGGACTGTTTTTAGGTGAGCATTCCGTTTCGGAAAGTTTTGATAAAAAACAGTTTCTCGAGCGTCAGCCGACGTCTCGCTGTGTCGAGGTTAATTTTTTCATTCGCATACCCCATTTCGTGCTTAAAATGTTCACGGCTTGAAGATGTGTGGCACCGTAAGGGTTTTGTTTTTAACCTTACGGTAGAAAAACATTTTGTTTTGTTTGCGGATGTTTGTACCCCAAAACTGTTGTTCTTATTCGGACGTTAAATTGTTTGGATTTGTTAGCGAGGAATTAGGACAATGGTTCGCTTAAATTTGACCCTGAGAATGTGCAACTTCCTCACTGTTCTTTGTTAAGAGTCGGCCCCCAGAGATTTATTTCATGTATAGTTAAGGATGCTTCGTATAGGTCTAGGAGCTTTGTCACGAGTTTTTCTTTATGTGTTGCTTTATTCTTGTAAAACGTTGTGGGCTTAGAGTAAACTGCAGAACATATTGATCTTCTTGGTTGTTGACAAGTTTATGTTTCCGTTAACCGTTCGGCGTGGCGACAACTAAGTTTCGATATATTAAGAATTTTCGTATGATTTCCGATTCCAGGTATACGATGGTTATTTGCACTTGGCGTTTTTAGACTAATCGTGGATTGTCGAAAACACTTCTCTGCTATAACATGGTACGTTCGTTTCTGAAGGTTTTCTTCACATAAATTGCTGTGGCTATATGTAGGATGTTTCGCATAAATTTTACGAGAAGTGAATGGCATAGAAGTAAATTGAGAATGTCACTCGCCAGATTTCTCGTGATTTTTGCAAACGAGGAATGTGTTTTCCTCATTCTCTTTTCCACATTTCGAAGTCGTTTTTCATGACACCGATCTTGTTTCCCGTAGGTTCTTTTGTATAAAATGTTATAGTTATAAGAAAGTAATGGGTGATCGGTTTTATGAGTATCACATTGCCTAAATAATTTTTTGTCTACTGCTGCGAGAGTTTGCTTTCTCTAAGGCGTTATTATGAATGCCGAGACAAAAAAAAATTTGAAGTAGTGGAGTATACTAGTATAGTATATGTATCTACTCCCTTCTTCTTTTTTTTACGAAATAAAACGGCTGAACCAATATTTTGAAGGGTTGTGTACGTTTTTTTCTTTGAAGATTGGAATGATCGACAATCAAGGTCGGTTTAAAAATGACGCTAGGATTGTGACTTGGCTGCAGTTTTGGGTTGACGAGCCGGTTTTAAGATGATGTTCAAACTTCTAGTTCTTTCTTTCTTTAGAAAGCGAGATGAGTATTCTTGGACATCGTTTCTCGTTTTGTGAGAGTTTAGATCGGTTTGCAAGATATGCCTGAACAGTCACAGAACAATAGATCGAGACATGAAAATTCCTAAGACTTAGCTCGCTAGACTATTCTCCTAGATCCTAAGTTTCTTAAAGTTTTATGGCGATCTCTGAAACGTTTTTATTTCTTAGTACTTCCTACGAAAATTTCAAGTCGAATTTCAAAAAATTCCAAGCCGGCCATACCTCAGTTTTCTCGAAGGTTTGGGTTAACCTCTTCCTCGTTTTGCTTTCTCATCTCTCTCGTCGTCTCTGTATGCCCCTTAAGAATGGTAAAGATATTAGTTTTTCCTGGCCGCATTTAGGCTCGAACCTATCTTGTGGTTTTGGTTCGTCGATCCATATTTTTCGATATTGGTGTTTATCCTTTGAAAATTGACATTTATTTTATGAACATAAATTTTATCTTTTCATGCAAATAAAAGATAGAGTGTCATAGTATCATTGGACTCGATTTCATTTAAAATTGTAAGTGTGCTTTTAGTCGTGTTTTAGACCTTTTCGGGCCGTTTTCGAGTTCAACGTTTTTACGATTTCTTCGAAATAGTAGCTTTGATACGACGTCAATTTTTTATAGGAAAGTTCAAATTAATCGTATAGTTGAGGCGACTAGGGTGTTAAGTTAACTATTGTCGTTTTATAAGATCAATCTGAATTCATACGAGAAAAAAAAGTCTATGCGGTTTTTATCGTAAAGTTCCAATGGAAACTCCAATCGAGATGAAACCGTAGACGTTTCGATCCAGATTCAAAGGAGAACACAAATATGGAGGTATGGGCGAGTAGGATGCCCAAGAGGTCGAGTAGGAGTAAGCCAAGGAGCTTAGGCGCAAAATCTTAATGGAAACTCCGATTGAGATGAAACGAAAAGTGTTTCAATCGAGATTCAAAAGATAACACGAAGGATAAGCTCATCAGGGCTTCTTCAACTCGCCATGAGGCGATTTGGAGGGAATAAATCCAACTCGCCATTGGGGCGAGTTGGACGGTGTGCGTCCAATTTGTTTTGATCATAAAATCTCAACAGAAACTCCGATTGAGACGAAACAAAAATCGTTTAGATTGGGATTCAAAGGAGAACACAAAATTGGTCCAAAGGACTGCTTTTACAGTCCAACTCGCCCGTTTGGCAAGTTGTATGGCTCGTTTAATCTAACTCGCCGAATGGGCGAGTTGGATGGCTCGTTTGGTCCAACTCACCGAATGGCCGAGTTGGTCGACTTGTTTGGTCCAACTCGCCAAACGTGCGAGTTGGACGGCTCGTTTGGTTCAACTCGCTGAACGGGCGAGTTTGACGGCTCGTTCGGTTCAACTCTCCGAACGGGGGGAGTTGGACGGCTCACTTGGTCCAACTCGCCGAATGGGCGAGTTGGACGGATCGTTTGGTCCAAATCGCTCATTCGGCGAGTTGGACTGGTCAGAATCCAGTTTTGATGGTATGCTGGTGCTGTCGTTTCGTAAATGTTTTTAAATTGTTTCTACCAAATTTGTATCATAAAATGCTAGCTCGTTTCACTTTGTGAATGATGTTCCACAAAATATTGTCAAGTTTGATTTTACGAAAGCTGTTTCGGAAAATTGTTGTTGAGATTAATTTTACGAAATTTATTCCATGAAAATGCCGTGAGTTTAGTTTTACGAAATTTGTTTCGTAAAATGTTGTTGAGTTTAATTTTACGAAAGTCGTTATGTAAGCATATTTTCAAGTTTGGCTGTACGGGAGCTGTTTTTTTGGACAACTCACGCTTTAGGCCTCAGAAACTTTGGCTTTAATTATCTGGAGTGAACTTAGTCGGAGATTATCTCGATTCCGCAGGAATGATCCGAGGTGATTTTGAGTAGTTTTTATGGAGTAAGTTTAAGTGACAATCATCGAGAATTCACTGAATATTTCACGAAGAATCGAAGCTTGACTTTTTACAAAATCTTAGGTTTCATAAAATGTTTTAGCAGCGAGGGATACGATCTCTCGTTTTGCTTACTTTAGTTTTCGTTAGCCGATTTAGGTTTCGAGTGATTCAATAAAAATCAACTTCGTTTCTTCAAAAATTGTTCGGAAGAACTACAGCAGTGGGGGTTGTGCGCCCGATTTGCTGTGCTTCCTTTCTCCGTGAGTAATCTAGGGTTTCACCACAATTTCTGGGAGAGCAATTTTTATATTTCCAAAAAAAATTCAAAAAAGGTCCTTTGGTCGAATCCTTATGCGCTTAGAGTTTTCCAACTCGGTAATGAGATGAACTTTACGGGGTTTGATAGATTTTATCGTTGCCCTTTCTATTTAGTGAGAGAAATCGTGAGCCTGTTTCGGTACTCCGCCTGTGGCAAAAAGTCGCGACTAGGTTTTCCATTTCTCAAGCACTGCAGCGTTTGCATAAGGGTTGGCGATGAGAGCAGTCACTGCTAGAGTATTTTTTACCAGCATTTTTACGAGCTGCGGTATTGTCTTTTGTATTTCCGGACATCATTTCGATTAAGCGTTTTGTGGACATGAGTTAAACTAATCCTTACCCCCCTCCCCCAAACCCTCTTTCTAGCAGAAAACTGTAGGAACCAAATTTCACACCGCCGATTTCCGTAAATTAAGGAAAGTCAAGAAACCCTAACTATCCCTGAGGTCCCGGATTCTCTGCAAGAGCCAACAAAAAGTAATTGAGTAAACTTGGAAACATGAAAAGATAACAAAACAAATTTATAGAAAAAATTGATCGTATTTTGAATCCTTGTAAGAGCGTTGCGATCATTACAAAGGATTATCAACGCTTCGGCCGCAAGAGCTGTTAGCGAGTTACCTAGTTCTAGCAACCAAAACCTTAAACCTAGTTGAGTCGCCAGCTCGATAAGAAAAGACGAGAAAGATATGAGAAAAGCTTTTGATTGATTTCCTACTGAACCATATGAAAGGCTGCCTACGTACCCCTTTCAAGGATCAAGCCGAACGTAGTTCAATTAAAAGAATGGACCAAGAGATCAAATTGCTGTAGCAAGTTTGTCTAGTAATCGAGTGCCAGTCATTGAAACCGGGTTTGTCGAGAATAAAGCTCAGGGTTTCTAAGTGCAATGAGTTGTATAGTCTAAGGAAACCATAACAGTAGAACAAAGATGGAGAAACGTTTGAGTATAACTCTGTCATTCTAGCAACCTAAGTTCTAATTTCTTATAAGCTAACAGAGATTCTCTAGGTCTCAATCTTCGGATCCGTGCGCGTTTTTCTTTAGCTCCCCTTATATATGCCTTCTGGGTTGGTTCCCTTTTCCTTTTTGCTCCTAGGTCGAGTTTATAGTTTCGCGGAAATATTCCTATTTTATCTCGGTACTTAATCATTATCTTGGAAACTTGACATTTATCTTCTGATTTTGCGAGATTTATCTTCTCCTAACAGTAAAGATACACCATCATGACATTTTTGGGCTCAATTTCGTATGAAAATCGCAAGTGGATCTTTAGCCGCATTTTAGGCCTCTTTGGGCCGTATTTCGACATAAAATTTTTTACAATTTCTTCGAAAGAACTTTTAATGATACAACGTCTCTTTATGTAGGAAGTTCACACTTCTCGTACAGTTTACACAACTATGGAGTTGAGTTAACCGTTTCCGTTTATACGATAACCATGAACTTCATTTGGGAAAATGAGTCTTCATGGTTTTTATCGTAAAGTTCCAACGATAACTCCGATCGAGACAAAATGAGGGGTGGATTCGCCGAGGTTCAACAGAAGGTATCAGATCTGGCTTATGTTTGGTCCGACTCGCCTCGGGGGCGAGTTGGGTTGGTCCAACTCGCCGAACGGTCGAGTTAACGATCTTGCTTGGTCCAACTCGCCGAATGGACGAGTTGACCATCTTGCTTTGTCCAACTCGCCGAATGGGCAAGTTGACCATCTTGCTTGGTCCTACTCGCCGAACGGGCGAGTTGGACTGTGTGTTTGGTCTTGTGATCGTATCTCTCGGGTCCTCTGCTCGGGAACTTTTGTCGAGATTGTGTCGAGAAAGCTTTCGCACAGATACGCAATTTTAGATGTTGATTTCGAGATGGCCGTTGTTGACCCAACAATTGTTTGTTCGGATAGGACTATCCTATCCGAGAACTTATCGTATAACTTGTTTCTTTTGAATTACACAAAGATTTTGTCCTGGATTTATACTTCTTTTTAGATAAGAAATATTTCTCATGAGTTTTGCTAGCATTGATTCTCTCGTGACCGATTTTAACCCCAACAAGTGTTGGAAGATTCCCTTTGGTTGGTCTTTCACGCCTCAAACAATGATGATGAATACAAAGAACTTATCACCGGATTATGATTAGCTCATGGGCTCAAAATAGGCAATGTCCATGACTACTGCGATTCTCAGCCTGTCGCAAGTCAATTCAGTGGAGAGTATGAATCTAAGGACGAAAGAATGGATTTCATACCTGAAACTCGTCAGTGATCTCGCCCAGGAATTCGACCTATTTGCTCTAACGCGAATCTCCCGCGCGGAAAACACGCCGGCTGATGCTTTGGTGGCCCCGGAATCCAGTTCAGATCCAAGACTTAGACTAGTAATTCCTGTCGAATTCATAGAACACCAAATCATCGGGCCACCAATCATCGTAAACTTAATCAACCCTCAGGATAACGATATCGACAAAATTGATAACCAACCTGAAAAAAACGTGGAACGATCCGAATATGACTGCGATGAACCATGGTTGGAAATAATCTGAGCATACATCATAGACGGAACACTCCCTGCAGATGGGCAGCACAGAAAATAAAGACCCAGGTCGCACAATACGTCTAAAATTGACGGAGAGATCTACAAATGGAGATTTTCTGGACAACTTATGACATGCGTAGAAGGAGAAAACGCTCGTAAACACATGGAAGAAGCCCACTCTAGATCTTTCGAGAATCATTCTGGCGGAAGATCCCTCGCCATCAAGATAAAAATGCCACAGTCACAATTGGCCAACAATTGTTCAAGACTGCGAAACGTTTGGGCAAAAATGCAAGAAATGCCAAAGACATGCAACAACAATCCGCCAGCCCATGGAGGTGCTCTCTTCCATTTCTTCACTCTATCCATTCATGGGATGGTCAATGGACATCGGCGGTCTTGCATAACTCGAAGCAAAAATGATTTTTGCTAGTCCTAACAGACTTTTTCTCAAAATGGGTGGAAACAGAATCTTACGCAAGCATTAAAAGCGCTCAAGTCGAAAGCTTTGTCTGGAAAAATATCATCTGTAGACATGGAGTCCCATACGAGATCTTAACAGACAAGGGATCTCAGTTTATTTCTACCAGATTTTGAGTCATTTTGCGACAAGTGGAAGATTCAATTAACATAATAGGACTCCTAGGTATCTGCAGGGAAGCTGACACCATCAACAAAGCTGTCCTCGACGACCTCAAGAAACGTTTAGATGCCAAAAAGTTCGATGTGCAGAGGAAATCGAAGGAGTTCTTTGGTCCCATCGAACCACACATAAACGACCAGCAGGAGAGACTCCTTTTGCCCTCGTCTATGGGACATAATGCATTATCCCAGCTGCAGTTGAATTTCCCGGAGTACGAATGAGGCTGCTTCCCAAACGAGAAAACCTTTAAAACTTGATGCTACTAGACGATCTCGACCTCACCAATGAGCGCCGGGATCAAGCGCTCATACGAATTTAGAATTACCACCAAGCTGCCGCGAAATACTACAACTCAAACGTTCGAGATCGCAGGTTCAGCGAAGGCGATCTAGTTCTACGCAAAGTTTTCCAAAACACCACTGAACTAAACACGGGAAATCTTGGAACAAACTAGGGAAGACCCTTACAAAGTAATAAAGGTCGTCTGACCAGAAGCGTACGAAATCTCCAACAAACAAGGCATCAAAATTCCAAGAACCTGGAACGCGATGCACCTCAAAAAATATTATCACTAAGCAATCACCCCGCAACCAACTGAACTACGAGACGGCTTGATCCTCAAAAAGAGTACGTAGGCAATTCGTCGCAAAACGAATTCAGCTGTCCCCTTCTCTAAAAAAGGGGGGGGGGTGGGCATAAGAAAAATTCAACCTTCGACACTGCGAGACATCGACAACGCTCGAAGAACTTTTTTTCCTCAAAACTTTCCCAATGGAACCCTCCTCTCAAAACAGTCATACGCATTAATGCCTTCTCAAACATGTATCCTTCGTGAAGACTCCAAAAACGGTAATATCTACCAATATGTTTGTTGCTAATCACAATGAACTCGCAACGTCCTAAACAGATTATGCCATCTCATAGAGATAGGCTCTCATACATCTGACACAAGGATAATAGCGCTCTGAAAGAAATCTGAAATTTTGGTCAGCACTTCAGGATGACTTAAATCATCTTTTGAGAGATACTCGATTCCTACTAGACAAGTCTTATAAGCCGAGAACCTATCGTGGACTTTAAATCGGTACATAATCAGGTAAATATCGCGACAGGTAACCTGAAGGCCGATTAGTCATCGCAAACCTTAAACCGAGTTTAAACCTAGGCATTGCCCTAAACTCATCACACTAGTCTTTGACATCTCTAGGTATAGTATCAAATCGATACAAGATCCCAATATATGTTTTTTTGCTTATATTTGAACGTCCTCAAAAATTCCTGACGGAATTAAGTTTTGCGGAAAAACCCTCGAAACGGACCATGAATATAGCAGTTCACCCAGAGTTAGATATGAGATGATAAATCATAATCTTCCCTTTAAACTCCCATGAATACTCCTACGTTCGTTAAAACGCAAAACAAAATTCATTTAAAAGCCGCAAAGCGGCGAGGGATTCAAAGCCACAAGCGGAAGTCCCAAAATGAAAAATACGGCCACACAAACATAAACCGTAACATAAAAAAAAGTCTCGAATGAGACTGCAAACTCACTCATCCTCCAAACACGGAATCTCACCTTCAACCATCACCTCTTCCAATTCTGGGGCCACACAATCTCTTCCTTCATCGACCACGAGACCTTGACCCTCTTGGTTACCCAAGAACGACGGATGGGTAAATTCGTACTTCAGTTCAGCGAGGATCAGATCAAAATCTCCCTCCACGTCTGCCAGCTTATTTTTTACGAGCAGAAAGCTTGGCCTCCTTGGATCGCAGAGATGGGGGCGCTTTGCCATGAAACAACTGAATCTCCCCCCATCCCTCCTTCGATGGACGCCAGAGACAGGTCCCAATCACAAACAATCATAAAAGAATAAAGAAAATTGGAGATTCTTGCCAAACGACACTGAAACTCACTTTGTAGAGTATCTTTAGCCTCTTCGATCACGCAACTCGTCGACCCTTCTCCGCTCTGAAGCTGGTGCTGAAGTCGACGCACCTCCAAAGCCTTAGTCTTCCTGGCCTGTTTTGAATTAATAAAAGAACTCACAGTCTTCCCAACACCTCGCTCGAGCTCGCCAATCCGAGTCTCAAACTGAGATACTTCAAGAGAATGTGAATCCTCGATAACTTTCAACCTTGCCTCGAGCTGCGATGACTTATCATGCGACTCCGCCAACTCTTTCATAGGACGTTCGACCTCTGATCCACAATCATTGATCATCCCATCAATCAAAGACACAAACTCTGAAACAAGACGGCAATCAGAGAACAACCAACGTACTCACAGAGAAACACTCTTGACACAAACCTTGGCACGATGTTTTGGCATCAGGCCCCAACCGAACGCTCCTGCTGACCAAGAACCAACCTCGCACTCTCCTGCTCAGTTCCTCTTCTTATCTGCGTCAGGATTAGCGAATGGCCTTTTTCGACCTTTCATTGTAACATTCGGAGTGGTGCTAGGAGCGCGCAGTCCTAAAACAATCTCTCTCTTGGCTAGAGGAGGAGGCATCGACTCAAGAGCTGGGTTGGATTCGAAAACGGGAATCGTAGTCGTAGATGAACCCGACAGTTGGGCTACAGCATTAGGCGCGGACAAACCCGCGATAGTCGCCCCCTTCGTCAGGAGAAACGTTGTGCAAGGGCGGTACCTCGACTAAGGAAGTCAAGGGTCATCTGGAGCAGGGAGATTCGGTGGACAGTACACATCGGAATGACCACCTCCTCGGCGTCACGGCCGATTTATCTCATCTTGAAACGAGAGAAACTTCGAAATATGATCCGGAATAGCTCCGGGAGTAGGAGAGGTCCAACATACTCGCATGAAAGGACTTGCCCTTCTGAGCATCACAACTCTTCTGGTCGGTACGGGAAGAAGACATCTTTGTCGAGGGAGCCTTTAAGAAAGAGGTAGAGAAAACTTAGAAAATTGAGAAAGTGTCGGAGAGAATGAATAATGGGAGTCTGATACTTATAGAGAATAAGGGTGAGGAAATATCCGCATTAAAATAATCGACAAAATTCTTTCGGGGAAAATTCATTCCTAGTTGTAGATTCCGATTAACAACATCACTCGCCCGCAAGAATCGCGCTCAAAACTTCAAAGCTTTGGGGCTAACTATTGGGGTCAAAAACAATAATCTAGAAATCAACGTCTGGGACTGCATCTGTTAGGGAAAACTTTCTCAAATAATTTCAAGAAAGATCCTAAGTATAAAAACTCCCGAACAACGACCACATCGGAAACGCGGACAATCTCAAGTTGGATCAATCAATCCACCTCTCCTAATGGCGAGATAGACAAACCGCATCCAACTCGCCTTCAGCCGGGTTGAATTGACCAATCCAACTCGGCTGATGGCAAGATGGACGACCCGCAACAAAATCACCATCAGGCGAGTTGTATCGACCAAACCAACTCGCTTGATGGCGAGTTAGATCAGCCTTGTTTGACTCGCTGATAGGCGACCTGTATAAGTCCTCATTAATTGAACCATAACTTCTCATTCAGCCCTTGATTGAACTATCCCTTATTTTGTCTCACTTGGAATTACTGTTTAAACTTTACGATAAAAGCCGAAAGACTTGTTTTCTGGTAAGTTCAAATTGATTGTATAAATGGAAACAGTTAACTTAACACCTTAGTTGCGTCGACCATATGATTAACTTGAACTATTTTATAGAACCAGCGTCAAATAAAAGGTGTTATTTTGAAAGAAACCGTAAAAACGTTTAAGTAGAAAAATGGCCAGAAGAAGGTCTAAAACGTGGCTAAGAGCCCACTTATGATTTGGACGAAATTGAGCCCAAAATTTACAATGCAGACTATCAATTATTCAAATGAAAGATAATTTTCAAGTTTCAAAGGATAAACACAAAGATCGAGGAAAAATGAATATTTTCGCAAAGCGATAAACTCGACCTAGGGGTATATGCTCGGGTCAAAAACGGTATTCTCGAAATCAGCATCTAAAATCGTGTTTCAATACGAATGCAGTCTCGAAATCCACTTAGCAAAAGTCTCTAGGACAAATATCGAAAGAAAGAAACACGGATCAGCCAACTCGCCATAACGGGCGAGTTGGACGGCACAGAACCAACCAACTCGCCATACGGGCGAGTTGGTAAGCATGGACCGGCCAACTCACCATACGGGCGAGTTAGTCAGCCTGGACCAACCAACTCGCCTGTATGGTGAGTTGGACAAGGCCAAATCGCCATACGGGCGAGTTGGTCAGCATGAACCGACCGAATCACCCATTGGCGAGTTGGACAAGGCCAACACACCATACGGGCGAGTTGGTAAGCACGGATCGACCAACTCGCCTCTACGGCGAGTTGGACAAGGGCCAACTCTCAGTACAGGCGAGTTGGTAGGCACAACACGACCAACTCGTCAAACGGGCGAGTTAGATGATATGAGCAATCCGACTTGTTCGTTCTGCAAGTCGGATCAATCCATTTTCACCTCATCCTCGTTAAACTTCCTCTTTCAATACTTGACTAAACTTATCTTTGTTCCATCTCAATCGGGATTGACATTGGAACCTTACCAAAAGAACTCGTTTTCTCGAGAAAGGATTGGTCGATCGTGTAAGACGGTAACGGTTAACTAAACATCTAGAGTCACACGTCTCATACGAAAGATCCTAAATCTCAGACGACGTTGTCTTATTAATGTTATCTCGAAAAAATCGTGGAAACGCCTAAGTCAGAAAACGGCCCGACAAGGTCTAAAGCTCGGCTAAAGGCCCACTCGCGATTTTATCCGAAATCAAGCCCAAAATTTGTGACAGTTTATCTTCTATTTGCAGGAAAGGATAAATGATAAGTTCGAAGGGATAAATGTCAAGATCGAAGGATAAATGTTAAGTTTGCGGAGATAATCATGGAAGATCGAGGAAAAAAAGAATATTTCCGCGAATCGGTAAATTCGACCAAGGGCAGAAGGGGAAAGGGAAAACCGCCTCTAGAGAAGTATATAAGGACTTCAAGGGTGATGATGCAGGACACACGAAAATCTCCACTCAGAGCAAACATAACTTAGCAATTAGATTCATTTAGGCAACTTTCCATTTTTGTTATTCGAGTTGCGACTCAAACTAGGGTTTTGCAGTCTTAGGTTATTAGAACTAGGGATCTCGCTGAAACCTCTCATAGCCTAGGCTCCTATCCTGTTTGTAAACGCTCATAGCGAAAATTTGGAATAAGACATCTATTTGCTCTCTTTTTGATTCTTACTTTGTTTTCAAAATTTACTTTGTATTCTGATTGATTAGCGTGTGGTTTAGCGGATATCTGGGACCTCTGGGAAACTAGGGTTTACCATGCGTTCATAATTCAACAGAAATCGACAGTGAGAATTTGGTTCCCACAATAGAAAAGGAAAGGACGGCCGACATAGAAGGCATATATAAGGGAAACTAAAGCAAGAAGCGCCGAATCCGAAGATTGAGATTTAGAGAATTCTCGTTAGCTTAGGAGAACTTAGAAATTAGGTGACTAGACTAGCAAGGTTATACTAAGAACGTTTTTACGCTTCTATTCTGTGATTCTCTTTGCTAGCCATTCCCTATTCATCCTATTTTTGGTGAAATCTTGTAGCTTTGTTCTTGTCAATCAGTAAAACGAATCCGTGCAACTTACTATTGATATCTATTATCTTTTTTTATTTTCCTATTCAGGTCCACTGGGAAAATTAGGGTTTCCTGAGTTTCATGAGTTTCTTATTTTACGTAATCGACATTGCGAATTTCGGCTTCCCACAATGTGCGCAATAGGCTTCACAGCCTTAGCAATTTCTTCATGATCGGTGTAGTCAACAAAACTATCCCAAATCACTATGCGGCTTCCTCGGAATTGATATCCAGCAAGCTACCCAACGATTTTTCATGACAAATAATGGCATATATATCTTGCCAATCTCCAGCAACCCGTCTTCTCAGATCTGCAATAAGCTGGCTCCTCTCTTGTGTAGTAGTCTAAGGACCTAGGAGTGAGTTGTCTACTTGAGCCGTCAGGATTGGCAGAAGAGTCCCAAAACTTTTTGTACTTTGCTGACCACATTTGAGTAAACACAGCATCCAGCAGGCAAATTCTGTCCGACCTAAACCATTACGGTGCTTCGTGTATCGGAGTCTTAAGAGATTAATTCCAGCATCCATGTGTTGCATTTACAAAATTAGAGACTCATACATCAGAAATAAGTCTGCATCAGAGGGAAGTCTACATCAGATAGAAGTCTAAATACTATGTCATTTAGCAATTCTTTAGGAGTTAGTAGTGTTTAGTACCAAAAACTTGAAGAACCAGGCACCTTATGTCGCTATTTTGTTGTCAATACTCTAGTACATTATTAAAACACTACTAAATTCCTTCATATAAATAGTAGTTATGTGAGACCGAATGACTTATGGGTCGAGTTTCAGCCAATCAATAAGAAAATATATCTTTTGATGCTCAACGGGACCAAATGGGTAATATCCTTGTCCTCACTTCAGCCGGTTAGGTATGATAACTTCGCCGTGTTATTTCCCTTGAAAAGGAGATTGCTGAGTAGCAGCAAGCCTACAATGTCTCTCACTCTAAGCACGTGCGAAAATGCGAGCAACTTTTATCTTTCTGACATGTTTCAGTTTTTTCACTAAACGATAATCAGTGCCTGATTGTTCTTTTCTCTACTACAACAACACTATGTTTTATGCTTCCATTCTCACTCTGTATTATTTTGAATAGAAATAACTCATTAATAACAGCCTTCACAAAATGCATCCATTACAACAAGTTTGCGCAAACCAAAGGTTCAAACATTCAATGCACACGAGTTTTTTTCAAACCAAACAAGCAAACATTTCAAGGTTCCAACATGAAATGAAACAGCAATTTGAAAAATTCCAACATTCCAAAATCAAACAAGTTTGCCTCTTTTTTGTATGGGAGATGTTTTGGTATTAACCCCAGTGGCTTCTGCTATTTAGCTTCGTCTCTTGTCTTTCTGACTACTTTGGGAGATGCTTCTAAGCTTTGCCTCTTTTTGGTTTGACTATTTTGGGAGATGCTTCCTCAGCTTCCTTTGGGGCCTCCTTTTTTGGTGGTTTTGGGAGAAGACTTCCTCAGCTTTTTCATCCTCATCTTTGTCATCCTCATCTTCGTAATCTTCAGCTTTGTCTCCCACAGATTTGCCCTCCTCAAGTATATCACCAGATGAACCAGATTTGGTGTGTTTCCCACCTACACGCACAATATTCTCAACATCTCCTATCTTTTTGTAAGACTCTCAACCATGCAGCCATATGTGTGGATCGTCGTCTCAACATCTTCTGAGCCCCTCAATCATATTAGAAGTCAGGACAGTGAGCCAAAGTTCTATCTCTTCTTTCAGGGTCTGCAAATCCAGACCAGGGGAATGACGAGCCTTCTTGCTTGATTCTTCATCATACTCAATGGGAGAAGAGGACCTTGCCTTCTTGCTTGTCTCACCCGACCAGACATCTTTGTTCACATGTTGGTACTCAACCTTCACATTTGTCCACAGTTTGGTTCCAAATGACACACCAGTGACTTTGGTTCCACTCCCATTGTTGAGAGAACATTGCCTTCACTATGTTATCAGCCTTGTCATCTGCCACTTCATCATCCCAGAGAGGAAACATTTCAGAGTAATCCTTCATAACATAGTTTATAAGGCGAGTCTGCAGAAGATACATTTAAGGTTAGTATCACACCACTTTAAATCAAAATAAATACATCAAAATACATAGATATATTTAAGCATACCTGTTTTTTGTACATTCTCCTTTGCATTTTTGGGCCTTTGCCACCTAAGAAGACAAGCAGAGTTGGAGTCGCTCTACCTTCTACAAGATCTCTGAACCCAGCTGCATATTCAAGGAGAACATTATAGTTCTTGAAGAACCTGGAATAAAGCCTTCAACAACATACGTCTTTGTGAGGTCCAATTTCTTCATAAATTCCATCAAGAATTTTAATGCTACTCTTCCCAAGGATAATCTTCAAAAGCCTCCAGACCCATCACTAACGTAGCCAGGCTATCCCGTGGTGGGTTTCGAGGTTCTTTGTGCCTTCAATGAATCCAGTGTGGATGTCTAATAACCTAAACGCAGCCGATCATCTCGATACTATGTTCACATATCTCACACACTGCAATTAAGTCATCAAATACTTGGCCCCACTCAAACTTCACTCTCATTTGCCTCCAAAATACTTTCATTCCATATGTTACTTTAAACCAACGGATGATCGAGATTCTTCACATACTCACAGTTCAAATCAGTCATCTCTTAAATTCGTGCAGAGAAAATCTAACTGGTGAACACCTATATGGACTCCACAACTCATATTTCTTCTTGCAGTCAAGCTGATAGAGAGGCATATAGTGTACCAGACTTGAAGCCCATGAAAATTTCAATTCATGGAACCTTAAAAACAACTCCTAATCCCTAGTTCTTGAGCTCATCCTATTCATCTGGCTTGAGTGCTTCGTGAAGAGCAGAGAAGATCTTGGTGTCGTCACTTTAGTAGGCAATGTTTTTAGTTGGCATTGGCTCCTTCCCTAGATTATAATTTCCTCGGTGGGAAATCAACTTATCTATTTTTGAAACTGCAACAGAAAAAAAACACAACAAAATTGTTAGAAGAAGAAGTTCACAAATAAAGGGAGTCAGCAAAACAAGTCATCAAACAAATAGAGAATTGTGAAAGACTAAGCCAACAAACATCAAAGAGTATACAATAGAAGTCTACAATTCACAATAGAATAATACCGAAGAAGTCTACAATTCAATGATGAAGTCTACACGAGAGAAGTTTACGATTTAAAAGTGAAGTCTACAATTTGAAATTTGAAGTATACATGAGAAGACTAAATTTGAAAGTTAAGTCTAATAAGAAAGTCAACATTTCAAAAAGAAGTCTGCACGAGTAGTCAATTCAAAAATGAGTCTACAAGACTGTTAGCCTAACATTAACCAGAAACAAAGATTAGAGAAGATGTGTCATTAGTTCGCTAGCACAGATCTGAACAAAAAGATAATTAATAGGTTAGTTAACAAACTAAGGAAAGAAGTTCTAGGCATATTCCAAAAGATGAATCAAGAGAATGAAGCACCTTTCGTGAGGCTGAAACACGATAAGTTCGCCGTCAGAAAAGAATAGAAGCAGTGCGACTGACGGAGCAAAGATATAATGAGAGCAGGAGCACGCGATTGTCGTCAATGGAGGTACAAGTACCGACTAAGATCTAATTAAGACAAAAAAAGAGGTAAAGGTGGTTAGGTCACGCTTATAGCGCCGACATATACTAACCCGATGAGATTTAACTTACTAGAAGAAAAAATGCGGGCGACAAAGGCGAACAGTGACTAGTTTCAACTGCAGAAACAACGTGCTAGGTTTTCGCCGAACATCATCTCATGAAAACGACTGAATATCTAAAACCTAAAAACGCTTAGAATCGTATTATAGCGTGGGTAACTTTCTCGTAGTTATAATGTTTGGTTTTAATTGATTGGTTAAATAAGTTGTGTCAAACCGTAGGTTAATCGCGTTTGTGAGTAGACTTCTTTTTGTGTTAGTCTGCACTAGATAAGGCTTGGCTTAAATTGGGATTAGAGATTAAATTTTGATGATTAATCGCAGTAGGTTAATATTTGATGGAGTATAGTAAAATTCTTGTCAAGTCTTCAATCATATTATTGTTTTCCTACTCCTTATGGTAACATTATAATGAATTATTAATGGCGTATTCTCAAATAGACATTAATGTCACAAATAGCGTCAAGAGAAAATGAATGAGATAGACTTTTTCATTTTCGAAAATTTTTCAATATATAGATATATATATTTAATTTTATTTTTTAATTTAAAAACCTCACTCCAAAATCCACCTGATAACTCTCAAACCCCTATGTGAAATTAGTTTAACCCAGTGGCGTTATAAATGTATTACACCTTTAATAAGAGTGTATTTTGGTCTCTCTTGAGACTATTTGGGTGATAAACTTTTTTGGTCTCTCTCTAGGTATTCTCTTTCTAAATTTCTTAATATTTTTAATTTTTCTAATAGTTATTATATATATTATTTCCCATTTTTTAAATGCATAAATAACCTTCAATTTAAGTTTTTGTAAACTCTAATTAAAGTAGACTAAATTGTATTCTACGAACATACCAAACACAAAACTCAAGATCTAAAAAATGTATTGCTGATAATCATCAATAATTCTTAATTATTGGAATCAAATAACTAAAATACTAAAATTTTACTAAGCTACTCCAGCACTACTAGTAAATTTAAATCAATAGAACCAGTATTATTTCATCTTATCTAACATTAAGAAATTAACTTTTTAAGCAAAACATGTTAGAATGTATTACCATAAACATTATCCATCACGATGATATACAAATCAATATATATATCTTTTATATTTGCTCAATTATATAATATTTAATTTCGAAACTTCATATTAATCTTATATATGATGATTATAATTAAAATTCATAATAAAATTTATTTTAACATTTCTTAAATAAATTTAATTATTAGATAAATTACGATGTTGACTACATAATAAGTCTACTGAAGTAGACTGTCTTAGGATGTCTACATATATGTTAAGATGTTTACATGTACGACTACAAATGACAGAAACGTTCAAAACATCATATGTGTCTGTC